>JAECXJ010000051.1:0-190361 GCA_018152295.1 Drosophila carrolli | reverse complement strand
TTTGTGGTGATGCTATATTCTGAGAGATAGGTGGATGCACTAATTGTGAAACCACTACGGACAAATCGGAATTCTTAGAAGTCCCTGGTTGCATGCATTCTGTTATGGATCTTAGCAACATTTGAGGGAATGCTCTGTTGTTCTTTTAATTTCGGTTGCGGGGTGTTCCCCTTTTGCTCCTTACCACCAGCGGCCTTTTTGCGCCTTTTTGGACTCTTCTAATAGCTTACGACTATTAAACTGCGAGTCCAGCGCAGAGAGGAGATCATCAGCTCGGCGAAAACTATCTCTAGCAACTCCGAAACAGCTAATCAGCCCCATCAGGCCGCCTTTAGCTTCGCGCATGAACGATTTCATCTCGTTCGCCACCTCGACACAAGCGTCACAACAAAACTGCAAATTGGGCCCCTTTGAAAGGTCATCACTTGTCCGGCCAGTAAAACTGGCGCACTTGTTGTGCACCATATTTTCACACAGCCAGCAAGTCATATTAGACTGGTCAGCCCTGATTACGAGGCTGCATTTTTTGCAGAAGCAGACTACATTTTTATTATTCATTTTATCTATTGGAGCCACTGTACAAAGAAAACTAATTGAAATTTATAAGCGAGCAGTTATAAGTACCGCAAGAGCGCAGAAACTGCACGCTTTGAACTTTCAAAGCAAAGAGAGCAAGAGAGCGGGAGCGTAAATTAGTTAAAGTGCATGCACAAAAAGAAACGGCGGGGATATAAGAAAAGAAAACACAGATAAGAATTACGACAACTAAAACAATTTATTAGTATTATTACAAGTGCACTCGCGAAGCGAACGGGGTTTAAATGTATGTTTGAATAACCGGAAAAAAATTAAAATTGTTTTGATAAGACCCACCGATGGGAATAAACGAAACAAAATACAAAATTCGAAGCGCAGAAAAAAAACACGACCGTTCACTTTGAAAGTCAAATAAGTTGTTGAACCATTAAATTATTATTGATTATTATGATAATTATTCGGACTAGAAACAGAACCCACATCCTCGAATAATTTTTATGAACAAAAATTAAACTTGAAGGATGACGTTCAAGTCTATATTAAAAACAAGAGAGAACGCTATAGTCGAGTGCCTCGACTATTAGATACCCGTTACTCAGCTAAACAACTTTAGATTTACATTAACATAATGTGAATTAGAGTGACCACAGGAAAAAAGGACAAAAAGTTCAAATTATCAATTTGAATTAGGCGTTCTCTTAGCACTGGCAGCTTTACAGCATGAGCATC
The DNA here is from genome assembly GCA_018152295.1 of Drosophila carrolli. Taxonomy (NCBI): domain Eukaryota; kingdom Metazoa; phylum Arthropoda; class Insecta; order Diptera; family Drosophilidae; genus Drosophila; species Drosophila carrolli. Next base: position 189,095 of record JAECXJ010000051.1, on the reverse strand, counting down.
AGCACCAGCGCTGCTTTAGCGCAGGCAGCTTATGTCCTGCACCAGCATACACACATACGCCATTGTTTGACTCAGACCTCCAATTTGGCTAACTTGATTTTCTTTGAATAGTTCTTGTGATATAGTTCGGTATTGAAAAACGAAAACCCTCGCAATTTCCATTAATAGAAATCCTTATCGAGAATTAACGTTGACTCTGTTGAGCACCTTGGCCAGCTGTTCCAAAGTCATCCGTTAGATGGCGCTATTGTATTGCAACATTGGTACCACGGGCCATGAAAGGCGGAAATGTAGGCGCTAGCCAGGCTTAAGCGTTTAATAAGTTTTTGGGCGTTAGAGTGGGCGTGGCAAACTTTTATTAGGCCAATCAAGAGGTATTGACGAAACAAATACATATCAATTAAAATTTTCATAATAGCATCAAAACTGTGGCCACAGCTTGTGGCTTGTGGGCGTCTGAGGGGGCGTGGCACCATTTTGAAACAAACTTGCGCTGCGTAGGAACTCCTAAAATCTACATGCAAAATGCCAATCTTCTAGCTTTTTTAGTTTCCGAGATCTCATCGTTCATACGGACAGACAGTCGGACAGACAGACGGACAGACAGACGGACAGACGGACATGGCTAGATCGACTCGGCTAGTGATCCTGAACAAGAATATATATACTTTATAGGGTCGGAAACGCTTCCTTCTACCTGTTACATACTTTTGCACGAATACAATATACCCTTTTACTCTACGAGTAACGGGTATAACTACTGAACACTGGGGTATCCAAAAGAAGAAATAGATAAACAAGTCAAAAAAACTAATTAAAGATGGCATAGTAGAACCCTCAGTATCAGAATACAATAGCCCATTACTTATAGTACCCCAAAATTCACTTCCTGGTTCAGAACAAAAACGCTGGCGATTAGTTATTTAATACCGACAAATAAATAAAAAGTTATTGGCAGATAAATAAAATTTTTAAAAGGAGGGAGATGTAGTATGCATATATCGTTGTAGCGAGTGTGCACTACAGTGCAATGCCAATGCCAATGTTGTGTTACAGTAAACCTACGTAAACACAAAGTTAAACCTTCGCTGTTACCAGCTATATGTATGAGCATAAATATTCCTAAGTACATGGCCGTGGCCAAGCCGTTGCCTGACCACTGTCGGCGTAAGCAGGTAGCGCAGCCGCGAGCCAATAGCTTTTAATTCACTCTTAATTATAAATTCAAACAATAAAGAATAAAATCTATCTACTGGAGAAGCTATCAAAGGGCGTCGATGGGCTATCTCTACTGGCCAGTTTCTGTCTGGAATAGGATAAGGTTGTCTTAAATCAAAAGGTTCAACATTTATGAAAATACAAACAGGGAAATTTATATTCCATTTTATTTAAATAGTAATTAATAACTTTCCAATACGCTGTGATGCTATATGAGGAATAGACTTTCTAAAAACATTTAATTGCCAACATGATTTTCAAACAAATCATGATTAGTTTCCAATTGTACATTCAATACAAAATAATTTAATAATCCCTGCTCGATAAGAAGTCGTTAGACAAATTTACATACTTACAAATACTCATAAAAAAACAATATATAGCCGATGGTACAATTGTAGCAAGCACTATAGCCAATAATAATAAAACTTTTGTCAGCAATTTAAGCACAACTGATACTAATAAAATTATAAACGTTAACAAAATCGATTTTTTTTTTTTGCGCGGAGTGCCACGGCCCACTTACCCGCCCAACCGACCGAAGGGCGCAGCCGTGTATCGTACGGCACGATTCGCGAGAAGATAGACGCGAGATAAGGAAATATAGGTAAAAGTCCGGGGAAAAAAGTAATAGTAAGATCAATAGGAAAAAATCTATTATAGTCAGAACACAATACTATGAAAGGCACATGCGAGGCATAGTTAGATCTACAATGATTTAGAAAAGTTTAGCCGACTTACCAAGTCGGGGGAGTCAATATCACCATGTATAAGGTTATAAATGAAGACAGTACCAAGCATCGTTCTACGGTTGGCTAGGGAGAATAAATTAATCAACAGAAAATCTACTAGAATAAGAAGGTAAGTTAAGATTTGCATCCCAGTTTAGGCGCTGTAAAGCAAAAAGAAGAAAGTTTTTTTGTACTGATTCAATACGACGAATATGTATTCCGTATTGCGGACTCCAGACGGGAGACCCATACTCCAGAATCGGACGGACTAACGAAATAAATAAAGTTTTAGTTAAATAAGGATCATCGAATTCTTTTGACCACCTTTTAATAAATCCAAGCACTCCTCTGGCTTTATTAACCATGGAAATTTTAGTTTAGGGTCCAAGAGAACGCCAAGATCGTTAACAAGAGTTATTCTATCCAAAGATATATCCAAAGATTGACCCGATAAAAAGTCATCAGCTTGCACTTGGATGCGTTTAAATTTAGTAAATTATCTCGGCACCAGTTTTGAAAATTATCCTTATACTGCAGGCACAACTTAACATCATCTGCGTACATAAGTACGCGAGAATGACTTATAATTGAGGGAAGATCGTTAATAAATAATGTAAAAAGTAACGGACCCAGATGGCTCCCTTGTGGAAAACCGGAGGTAACACGGAGAATTTCAGAAATTGAATTTTTAAAAAGGACCCTTTGTGACCTGCCATTCAGATAACTTGAAATTCATTTAAGCAGATCAACAGGAAAACCTAACAGGTCAAGTTTTTGAATAAGAAGTAAGTGATTTACAGAGTCAAATGCTTTACTAAATTCAGTGTAAATGACGTCTGTTTGAAAACTACTATTAAAGCCTTTTATCACAAATGTAGTGAGCTCTAGAAGGTTTGTGATTGTGGATCTATGTTTAATAAATCCGTGTTGACACGGAGAAATGATTGATCTGCAAAGGTCCTGCAAATAAGGAGTAATGATTTTTTCCAAAAGCTTAGGACTAGCCGACAACTTAGAAATACCTCTGTAGTTACTGGCTTCTAACTTGTTACCATTTTTGAAAAGAGGAATAACAAATGATTCCTTCCAAATATTTGGGAATTGAGAGGTTTCTAGTGATAAGGTAAACAACTTGTGAAGAGGTTTGCACAGGGCCTTAGCGCAATACCTAAGCACGCACCCAGTAATACCATCGGGCCATGGCTAATAAACAGGCTTAATACGAAGAAGATCCAAAAGAAGAGAGCTTTCTGTTAAAGTGGGACAGAATATGAGGTTTGACTTAGACATGGTGTAAGAATAAAGCTGTAATAAATAATCTAAAGTAGAGTAAGTCGTTTGAAAAAATTGGGCAAATAAATCGGCTATTGCCTGATCTGTGGTTGCCGTCATGTTTTCGAACGACAGCGAGGAAGGAAAAGAATTAGATTTACGCTTGGTGTTAACAAAATTATAAAACTGTTTCGGGTCCTGAGAGAACTGGACCTTACAACGGTTTAAGTAACTATTATAACACTGAGCATTAAGCACGGTAAATCTTGACCGAGCACTTAAATATCTAGTAAAAACAGATTGAGAACCGGTATTTTTATATTTCCTAAAAAGTCTGGACTTTACATTTCTTATGTGTGTCAACTCTTTGCTAAACCAAGGTGATTTATTGGAAATTGACGGATAGTACCACGGAACACATGAATTAAAAAATGAGTTTATTGCAGTGTAAAAAATATTAACTGCCTCGGATATATTATTGCATAAGTAAAGATCAGACCAATTAAAGCCAGAAATAAAATTATTTAGCCTCAGAAAGTCTGCCTTGCAAAAACAATGTATTCGTTTGGATTTTTCTGATTTTTCTTCTATAACTCTACCCGTATCAAATGAAAGTTCGATTGTACGGTGATATGGATCTTCAGGTTGCGTGAGTGGTGCTACTCTGGACAGAAACACACCTTCAGGATTTGATACAAAACACAAATCAAGTAGGCGACCTAATGAATTTCGAACATGGCTTACTTGAGATAGAGATATGTCAAGCAGGCCATCAATAAAATCATGCTGTGCTATAGATAGTAAGACATTCGATCCATCCTCAGTGGACCAAGTAACTCCAGGTATATTAAAATCACCTAGAACTACCAACTGATCCCTATCGGAAAGCTTATTTGCAACGGACTTAATAACGGAAAGGTGATTTAAATAATCAGGAAGTTCAGACAACGGCGGAATATATGAGCAAGTTATGTATATAAAGTTACCAGGAAGCGATAACTTTACACAAATAAATTCAATGGTATTGAAGGAGGTTTAAATCAACTCCAATTAAGACTCCATCTCCCCGTCTAGAGGGACGGTTATACCTACATATTGTGTACTTACCAGGAAAAACTTCGGAGCTAAAGATCTCTGGCTTTAACCAGGTTTCTGTAAACACAATAATATGAGATGCAAAGGAGAGGCTATCGGAATACAATTTAGTGAGTTTGCTACGCAAACCTCTTGCATTTTGATAGGAAAGAAGGAGGTTAGAAGTTAGGTTTTTTGAAATTGGTACACTGGTTTGGCCTCGACTAGGAAGTTTTACTCCGACGGGCCTCTTCTTCTTTATCTTAGCCTCGAACTCTTTTACAACCATATTATCCGGCCAAAAGTCGTTAGGGACAGTTATCTTGAAAGATGAAATGTTTCTAGCATAAGAAAACTTTAACTTTTCCACCTTTACAATATTACAATCGGCTTTAGTTTTGTCTTGTATATAAGACAATACATCAGAAGATGTTTGATCAGGGGAAAGCCGAGAAACGAAAATTTGTTTCTTTAGTGGAACCACTGAAAGGGATTTTGGTGGAGCAGACATTGTTTCTGCAAAACCAACTTGAGCCGGTTGTCCGGACTCAGTAGTCCCTTGTGGCGGTGATGCTATATGCTGAGAGATAGGTGGATCCACTAATTGTGAAACCACTACGGACAAATCGGAATTCTTAGAAGTCCCTGGTTGCATGCATTCTGTTATGGATTGTTCGGATACCGAATCTTTATTAGCTGCTGATCTTAGCAACATTTGAGGGAATGCTCTGTTGTTCTTTTAATTTCGGTTGCGGGGTGTTCCCCTTTTGCTCCTTACCACCAGCGGCCTTTTTGCGCCTTTTTGGACTCTTCTAATAGCTTACGACTATTAAACTCATCTCGTTCGCCACCTCGACACAAGCGTCACAACAAAACTGCAAATTGGGCCCCTTTGAAAGGTCATCAATTGTCCGGCCAGTAAAACTGGCGCACTTGGTGTGCACCATATTTTCACACAGCCAGCAAGTCATATTAGACTGGTCAGCCCTGATTACGAGGCTGCATTTTTTGCAGAAGCAGACTAAATTTTTATTATTCATTTTATCTATTGGAACCACTGTACAAAGAAAACTAATTGAAATTTATAAGCGAGCAGTTATAAGTACCGCAAGAGCGCAGAAACTGCACGCTTTGAACTTTCAAAGCAAAGAGAGCAAGAGAGCGGGAGCGTTAAATTAGTTAGCACAAAAAAGAAACGGCGGGGATATAAGAAAAGAAAACACAGATAAGAATTACGACAACTAAAACAATTTATTAGTATTATTACAAGTTACAGCCACAGCTTGTGGCTTGTGGGCGTCTGAGGGGGCGTGGCACCATTTTGAAACAAACTTGCGCTGCGTAGGAACTCCTAAAATCTACATGCAAAATGCCAATCTTCTAGCTTTTTTAGTTTCCGAGATCTCATCGTTCATACGGACAGACAGACGGACAGACAGACGGACAGACGGACATGGCTAGATCGACTCGGCTAGTGATCCTGAACAAGTATATTTATACTTTATAGGGTCGGAAACGCTTCCTTCTACCTGTTACATACTTTTGCACGAATACAATATACCCTTTTACTCTACGAGTAACGGGTATAACTACTGAACACTGGGGTAGCCAAAAAGAAGAAATAGATAAAATATAAATATTTGGGAATTGAGAGGTTTCTAGTGATAAGGTAAACAACTTGTGAAGAGTTTGCACAGGGCCTTAGCGCAATACCTAAGCACGCACCCAGGAATACCATCGGGCCATGGCGAATAAACAGGCTTAATACGAAGAAGATCCAAAAGAAGAGAGCTTTCTGTTAAAGTGGGACAGAATAGGAGGTTTGACTTGGACATGGTGTAAGAATAAGGCTGTGATAAATAATCTAAAGTAGAGTAAGTCGTTTGAAAAAATTGGGCAAATAAATCGGCTATTGCCTGATCTGTGGTTGCCGTCATGTTTTCGAACGACAGCGAGGAAGGAAAAGAATTAGATTTACGCTTGGTGTTAACAAAATTATAAAACTGTTTCGGGTCCTGAGAGAACTGGGCCTTACAACGGTTTAAGTAACTATTATAACACTGAGCATTAAGCACGGTAAATCTTGACCGAGCACTTAAATATCTAGTAAAAACAGATTGAGAACCGGTATTTTTATATTTCCTAAATAGTCTGGACTTTACATTTCTTATGTGTGTCAACTCTTTGCTAAACCAAGGTGATTTATTGGAAATTGACGGATAGTACCACGGAACACATGAATTGCGGGGTGTTCCCCTTTTGCTCCTTACCACCAGCGGCCTTTTTGCGCCTTTTTGGACTCTTCTAATAGCTTACGACTATTAAACTCATCTCGTTCGCCACCTCGACACAAGCGTCACAACAAAACTGCAAATTGGGCCCCTTTGAAAGGTCATCAATTGTCCGGCCAGTAAAACTGGCGCACTTGGTGTGCACCATATTTTCACACAGCCAGCAAGTCATATTAGACTGGTCAGCCCTGATTACGAGGCTGCATTTTTTGCAGAAGCAGACTAAATTTTTATTATTCATTTTATCTATTGGAACCACTGTACAAAGAAAACTAATTGAAATTTATAAGCGAGCAGTTATAAGTACCGCAAGAGCGCAGAAACTGCACGCTTTGAACTTTCAAAGCAAAGAGAGCAAGAGAGCGGGAGCGTAAATTAGTTAAAGTGCATGCACAAAAAGAAACGGCGGGGATATAAGAAAAGAAAACACAGATAAGAATTACGACAACTAAAACAATTTATTAGTATTATTACAAGTGCACTCACGAACCGAACGGGTTTTAAATGTATGTTTGAATAACTGGGAAAAAATTAAAATTGTTTTGATAAGACCCACCGATGGGAATAAACGAAACAAAATACAAAATTCGAAGCGCAGAAAAAAAACACGACCGTTCACTTTGAAAGTCAAAGAAGTTGTTGAACCATTAAATTATTATTGATTATTATGATAATTATTCGGACTAGAAACAGAACCCACATCCTCGAATATTTTTTATGAACAAAAATTAAACTTGAAGGATAACGTTCAAGTCTATATTAAAAACAAGAGAGAACGCTATAGTCGAGTGCCTCGACTATTAGATACCCGTTACTCAGCTAAACAACTTTAGATTTTGCATTAACGTAATGTGAATTAGAGTGACCACAGAAAAAAAGGACAAAAAGTTCAAATTATCAATTTGAATTAGGCGTTCTCTTAGCACTGGCAGCTTTACAGCACGAGCATCAGCACCAGCGCTGCTTTAGCGCAGGCAGCATACACACATACGCCATTGTTTGACTCAGACCTCCAATTTGGCTAACTTGATTTGATTTGCATAGTTCTTGGGATATAGTTCGGTATTGACAAATGAAAACCATCGCAATTTCCTTTAATAGAAATCCATATCGAGAATTAACGTTGACTCTGTTGAGCACCTTGGCCAGCTGTTCCAAAGTCATCCGTTAGATGGCGCTATTGTATTGCGCCATCTACCCGGGCCATGAAAGGCGGAAATGTAGGCGCTAGCCAGGCTTAAGCGTTTAATGAGTTTTTGGGCGTTAGAGTGGGCGTGGCAAACTTTTATTAGGCCATTCGATAGGTATTGACGAAACAAATACATATCAATTAAAATTTTCATAATAGCATCAAAACTGTGGCCACAGCTTGTGGCTTGTGGGCGTCTGAGGGGGCGTGGCACCATTTTGAAACAAACTTGCGCTGCGTAGGAACTCCTAAAATCTACATGCAAAATGCCAATCTTCTAGCTTTTTTAGTTTCCGAGATCTCATCGTTCATACGGACAGACAGACGGACAGACGGACATGGCTAGATCGACTCGGCTAGTGATCCTGAACAAGAATATATATACTTTATAGGGTCGGAAACGCTTCCTTCTACCTGTTACATACTTTTGCACGAATACAATATACCCTTTTACTCTACGAGTAACGGGTAAAACTACTGAACACTGGGGTAGCCAAAAAGAAGAAATAGATAAAATATAAATATTTGGGAATTGAGAGGTTTCTAGTGATAAGGTAAACAACTTGTGAAGAGGTTTGCACAGGGCCTTAGCGCAATACCTAAGCACGCACCCAGGAATACCATCGGGCCATGGCGAATAAACAGGCTTAATACGAAGAAGATCCAAAAGAAGAGAGCTTTCTGTTAAAGTGGGACAGAATAGGAGGTTTGACTTGGACATGGTGTAAGAATAAGGCTGTGATAAATAATCTAAAGTAGAGTAAGTCGTTTGAAAAAATTGGGCAAATAAATCGGCTATTGCCTGATCTGTGGTTGCCGTCATGTTTTCGAACGACAGCGAGGAAGGAAAAGAATTAGATTTACGCTTGGTGTTAACAAAATTATAAAACTGTTTCGGGTCCTGAGAGAACTAGGCCTTACAACGGTTTAAGTAACTATTATAACACTGAGCATTAAGCACGGTAAATCTTGACTGAGCACTTAAATATCTAGTAAAAACAGATTGAGAACCGGTATTTTTATATTTCCTAAAAAGTCTGGACTTTACATTTCTAATGTGTGTCAACTCTTTGCTAAACCAAGGTGATTTATTGGAAATTGACGGATAGTACCACGGAACACATGAATTGCGGGGTGTTCCCCTTTTGCTCCTTACCACCAGCGGCCTTTTTGCGCCTTTTTGGACTCTTCTAATAGCTTACGACTATTAAACTCATCTCGTTCGCCACCTCGACACAAGCGTCACAACAAAACTGCAAATTGGGCCCCTTTGAAAGGTCATCAATTGTCCGGCCAGTAAAACTGGCGCACTTGGTGTGCACCATATTTTCACACAGCCAGCAAGTCATATTAGACTGGTCAGCCCTGATTACGAGGCTGCATTTTTTGCAGAAGCAGACTAAATTTTTATTATTCATTTTATCTATTGGAACCACTGTACAAAGAAAACTAATTGAAATTTATAAGCGAGCAGTTATAAGTACCGCAAGAGCGCAGAAACTGCACGCTTTGAACTTTCAAAGCAAAGAGAGCAAGAGAGCGGGAGCGTAAATTAGTTAAAGTGCATGCACAAAAAGAAACGGCGGGGATATAAGAAAAGAAAACACAGATAAGAATTACGACAACTAAAACAATTTATTAGTATTATTACAAGTGCACTCGCGAACCGAACGGGTTTTAAATGTATGTTTGAATAACCGGGAAAAAATTAAAATTGTTTTGATAAGACCCACCGATGGGAATAAACGAAACAAAATACAAAATTCGAAGCGCAGAAAAAAACACGACCGTTCACTTTGAAAGTCAAAGAAGTTGTTGAACCATTAAATTATTATTGATTATTATGATAATTATTCGGACTAGAAACAGAACCCACATCCTCGAATAATTTTTATGAACAAAAATTAAACTTGAAGGATAACGTTCAAGTCTATATTAAAAACAAGATAGAACGCTATAGTCGAGTGCCTCGACTATTAGATACCCGTTACTCAGCTAAACAACTTTAGATTTTGCATTAACATAATGTGAATTAGAGTGACCACAGAAAAAAAGGACAAAAAGTTCAAATTATCAATTTGAATTAGGCGTTCTCTTAGCACTGGCAGCTTTACAGCACGAGCATCAGCACCAGCGCTGCTTTAGCGCAGGCAGCTTTTGTCCTGCACCAGCATACACACATACGCCATTGTTTGACTCAGACCTCCAATTTGGCTAACTTGATTTGATTTGCATAGTTCTTGGGATATAGTTCGGTATTGACAAATGAAAACCATCGCAATTTCCTTTAATAGAAATCCTTATCGAGAATTAACGTTGACTCTGTTGAGCACCTTGGCCAGCTGTTCCAAAGTCATCCGTTAGATGGCGCTATTGTATTGCGCCATCTACCCGGGCCATGAAAGGCGGAAATGTAGGCGCTAGCCAGGCTTAAGCGTTTAATGAGTTTTTGGGCGTTAGAGTGGGCGTGGCAAACTTTTATTAGGCCATTCGATAGGTATTGACGAAACAAATACATATCAATTAAAATTTTCATAATAGCATCAAAACTGTGGCCACAGCTTGTGGCTTGTGGGCGTCTGAGGGGGCGTGGCACCATTTTGAAACAAACTTGCGCTGCGTAGGAACTCCTAAAATCTACATGCAAAATGCCAATCTTCTAGCTTTTTTAGTTTCCGAGATCTCATCGTTCATACGGACAGACAGACGGACAGACAGACGGACAGACAGACGGACAGAAGGACATGGCTAGATCGACTCGGCTAGTGATCCTGAACAAGAATATATATACTTTATAGGGTCGGAAACGCTTCCTTCTACCTTTTACATACTTTTGCACGAATACAATATACCCTTTTACTCTACGAGTAACGGGTATAACTACTGAACACTGGGGTAGCCAAAAAGAAGAAATAGATAAAATATAAATATTTGGGAATTGAGAGGTTTCTAGTGATAAGGTAAACAACTTGTGAAGAGTTTGCACAGGGCCTTAGCGCAATACCTAAGCACGCACCCAGGAATACCATCGGGCCATGGCGAATAAACAGGCTTAATACGAAGAAGATCCAAAAGAAGAGAGCTTTCTGTTAAAGTGGGACAGAATAGGAGGTTTGACTTGGACATGGTGTAAGAATAAGGCTGTGATAAATAATCTAAAGTAGAGTAAGTCGTTTGAAAAAATTGGGCAAATAAATCGGCTATTGCCTGATCTGTGGTTGCCGTCATGTTTTCGAACGACAGCGAGGAAGGAAAAGAATTAGATTTACGCTTGGTGTTAACAAAATTATAAAACTGTTTCGGGTCCTGAGAGAACTGGGCCTTACAACGGTTTAAGTAACTATTATAACACTGAGCATTAAGCACGGTAAGTCTTGACCGAGCACTTAAATATCTAGTAAAAACAGATTGAGAACCGGTATTTTTATATTTCCTAAAAAGTCTGGACTTTACATTTCTTATGTGTGTCAACTCTTTGCTAAACCAAGGTGATTTATTGGAAATTGACGGATAGTACCACGGAACACATGAATTAAAAAATGAGTTTATTGCAGTGTAAAAAATATTAACTGCCTCGGATATATTATTGCATAAGTAAAGATCAGACCAATTAAAGCCAGAAATAAAATTATTTAGCCTCAGAAAGTCTGCCTTGCAAAAACAATGTATTCGTTTGGATTTTTCTGATTTTTCTTCTATAACTCTACCCGTATCAAATGAAAGTTCGATTGTAGGGTGATATGGATCTTCAGGTTGCGTGAGTGGTGCTACTCTGGACAGAAACACACCTTCAGGATTTGATACAAAAAACAAATCAAGTAGGCGACCTAATGAATTTCGAACATGGCTTACTTGAGATAGAGATATGTCAAGCAGGCCATCAATAAAATCATGCTGTGCTATAGGTAGTAAGACATTCGATCCATCCTCAGTGGACCAAGTAACTCCAGGTATATTAAAATCACCTAGAACTACCAACTGATCCCTATCGGAAAGCTTATTTGCAACGGACTTAATAACGGAAAGGTGATTTAAATAATCAGGAAGTTCAGACAACGGCGGAATATATGAGCAAGTTATGTATATAAAGTTACCAGGAAGCGATAACTTTACACAAATAAATTCAATGGTATTGAATTCATCAAAAAATAACTCCTCAGACGGGAGGTTTGAATCAACTCCAATTAAGACTCCACCTCCCCGTCTAGAGGGACGGTCATACCTACATATTGTGTACTTACCAGGAAAAACTTCGGAGCTAAAGATCTCTGGCTTTAACCAGGTTTCTGTAAACACAATAATATGAGATGCAAAGGAGAGGCTATCGGAATACAATTTAGTGAGTTTGCTACGCAAACCTCTTGCATTCTGATAGGAAAGAAGGAGGTTAGAAGTTAGGTTTTTTGAAATTGGTACACTGGTTTGGCCTCGACTAGGCAGTTTTACTCCGACGGGCCTCTTCTTCTTTATCTTAGCCTCGAACTCTTTTACAACCATATTATCCGGCCAAAAGTCGTTAGGGACAGTTATCTTGAAAGATGAAATGTTTCTAGCATAAGAAAACTTTAACTTTTCCACCTTTACAATATTACAATCGGCTTTAGTTTTGTCTTGTATATAAGACAATACATCAGAAGATGTTTGATCAGGGGAAAGCCGAGAAACGAAAATTTGTTTCTTTAGTGGAACCACTGAAAGGGATTTTGGTGGAGCAGACATTGTTTCTGCAAAACCAACTTGAGCCGGTTGTCCGGACTCAGTAGTCCCTTGTGGCGGTGATGCTATATTCTGAGAGATAGGTGGATCCACTAATTGTGAAACCACTACGGACAAATCGGAATTCTTAGAAGTCCCTGGTTGCATGCATTCTGTTATGGATTGTTCGGATACCGAATCTTTTTTAGCTGCTGATCTTAGCAACATTTGAGGGAATGCTCTGTTGTTCTTTTAATTTCGGTTGCGGGGTGTTCCCCTTTTGCTCCTTACCACCAGCGGCCTTTTTGCGCCTTTTTGGACTCTTCTAATAGCTTACGACTATTAAACTCATCTCGTTCGCCACCTCGACACAAGCGTCACAACAAAACTGCAAATTGGGCCCCTTTGAAAGGTCATCAATTGTCCGGCCAGTAAAACTGGCGCACTTGGTGTGCACCATATTTTCACACAGCCAGCAAGTCATATTAGACTGGTCAGCCCTGATTACGAGGCTGCATTTTTTGCAGAAGCAGACTAAATTTTTATTATTCATTTTATCTATTGGAACCACTGTACAAAGAAAACTAATTGAAATTTATAAGCGAGCAGTTATAAGTACCGCAAGAGCGCAGAAACTGCACGCTTTGAACTTTCAAAGCAAAGAGAGCAAGAGAGCGGGAGCGTAAATTAGTTAAAGTGCATGCACAAAAAAGAAACGGCGGGGATATAAGAAAAGAAAACACAGATAAGAATTACGACAACTAAAACAATTTATTAGTATTATTACAAGTGCACTCGCGAACCGAACGGGTTTTAAATGTATGTTTGAATAACCGGGAAAAAATTAAAATTGTTTTGATAAGACCCACCGATGGGAATAAACGAAACAAAATACAAAATTCGAAGCGCAGAAAAAAACACGACCGTTCACTTTGAAAGTCAAAGAAGTTGTTGAACCATTAAATTATTATTGATTATTATGATAATTATTCGGACTAGAAACAGAACCCACATCCTCGAATAATTTTTATGAACAAAAATTAAACTTGAAGGATAACGTTCAAGTCTATATTAAAAACAAGATAGAACGCTATAGTCGAGTGCCTCGACTATTAGATACCCGTTACTCAGCTAAACAACTTTAGATTTTGCATTAACATAATGTGAATTAGAGTGACCACAGAAAAAAGGACAAAAAGTTCAAATTATCAATTTGAATTAGGCGTTCTCGTAGCACTGGCAGCTTTACAGCACGAGCATCAGCACCAGCGCTGCTTTAGCGCAGGCAGCTTTTGTCCTGCACCAGCATACACACATACGCCATTGTTTGACTCAGACCTCCAATTTGGCTAACTTGATTTGATTTGCATAGTTCTTGGGATATAGTTCGGTATTGACAAATGAAAACCATCGCAATTTCCTTTAATAGAAATCCTTATCGAGAATTAACGTTGACTCTGTTGAGCACCTTGGCCAGCTGTTCCAAAGTCATCCGTTAGATGGCGCTATTGTATTGCGCCATCTACCCGGGCCATGAAAGGCGGAAATGTAGGCGCTAGCCAGGCTTAAGCGTTTAATGAGTTTTTGGGCGTTAGAGTGGGCGTGGCAAACTTTTATTAGGCCATTCGATAGGTATTGACGAAACAAATACATATCAATTAAAATTTTCATAATAGCATCAAAACTGTGGCCACAGCTTGTGGCTTGTGGGCGTCTGAGGGGGCGTGGCACCATTTTGAAACAAACTTGCGCTGCGTAGGAACTCCTAAAATCTACATGCAAAATGCCAATCTTCTAGCTTTTTTAGTTTCCGAGATCTCATCGTTCATACGGACAGACAGACGGACAGACAGACGGACAGACAGACGGACAGAAGGACATGGCTAGATCGACTCGGCTAGTGATCCTGAACAAGAATATATATACTTTATAGGGTCGGAAACGCTTCCTTCTACCTTTTACATACTTTTGCACGAATACAATATACCCTTTTACTCTACGAGTAACGGGTATAACTACTGAACACTGGGGTAGCCAAAAAGAAGAAATAGATAAAATATAAATATTTGGGAATTGAGAGGTTTCTAGTGATAAGGTAAACAACTTGTGAAGAGTTTGCACAGGGCCTTAGCGCAATACCTAAGCACGCACCCAGGAATACCATCGGGCCATGGCGAATAAACAGGCTTAATACGAAGAAGATCCAAAAGAAGAGAGCTTTCTGTTAAAGTGGGACAGAATAGGAGGTTTGACTTGGACATGGTGTAAGAATAAGGCTGTGATAAATAATCTAAAGTAGAGTAAGTCGTTTGAAAAAATTGGGCAAATAAATCGGCTATTGCCTGATCTGTGGTTGCCGTCATGTTTTCGAACGACAGCGAGGAAGGAAAAGAATTAGATTTACGCTTGGTGTTAACAAAATTATAAAACTGTTTCGGGTCCTGAGAGAACTGGGCCTTACAACGGTTTAAGTAACTATTATAACACTGAGCATTAAGCACGGTAAGTCTTGACCGAGCACTTAAATATCTAGTAAAAACAGATTGAGAACCGGTATTTTTATATTTCCTAAAAAGTCTGGACTTTACATTTCTTATGTGTGTCAACTCTTTGCTAAACCAAGGTGATTTATTGGAAATTGACGGATAGTACCACGGAACACATGAATTAAAAAATGAGTTTATTGCAGTGTAAAAAATATTAACTGCCTCGGATATATTATTGCATAAGTAAAGATCAGACCAATTAAAGCCAGAAATAAAATTATTTAGCCTCAGAAAGTCTGCCTTGCAAAAACAATGTATTCGTTTGGATTTTTCTGATTTTTCTTCTATAACTCTACCCGTATCAAATGAAAGTTCGATTGTAGGGTGATATGGATCTTCAGGTTGCGTGAGTGGTGCTACTCTGGACAGAAACACACCTTCAGGATTTGATACAAAAAACAAATCAAGTAGGCGACCTAATGAATTTCGAACATGGCTTACTTGAGATAGAGATATGTCAAGCAGGCCATCAATAAAATCATGCTGTGCTATAGGTAGTAAGACATTCGATCCATCCTCAGTGGACCAAGTAACTCCAGGTATATTAAAATCACCTAGAACTACCAACTGATCCCTATCGGAAAGCTTATTTGCAACGGACTTAATAACGGAAAGGTGATTTAAATAATCAGGAAGTTCAGACAACGGCGGAATATATGAGCAAGTGATGTATATAAAGTTACCAGGAAGCGATAACTGTACACAAATAAATTCAATGGTATTGAAGGAGGTTTAAATCAACTCCAATTAAGACTCCATCTCCCCGTCTAGAGGGACGGTTATACCTATATATTGTGTACTTACCTGGAAAAATTTCGGAGCTAATGATCTCCGGCTTTAACCAGGTTTCTGTAAACACAATAATATGAGATGCAAAGGAGAGGCTATCGGAATACAATTTAGTGAGTTTGCTACGCAAACCTCTTGCATTCTGATAGGAAAGAAGGAGGTTAGAAGTTAGGTTTTTGAAATTGGTACACTGGTTTGGCCTCGACTAGGCAGTTTTACTCCGACGGGCCTCTTCTTCTTTATCTTAGCCTCGAACTCTTTTACAACCATATTATCCGGCCAAAAGTCGTTAGGGACAGTTATCTTGAAAGATGAAATGTTTCTAGCATAAGAAAACTTTAACTTTTCCACCTTTACAATATTACAATCGGCTTTAGTTTTGTCTTGTATATAAGACAATACATCAGAAGAAGCCGAGAAACGAAAATTTGTTTCTTTAGTGGAACCGCTGAAAGGGATTTTGGTGGAGCAGACATTGTTTCTGCAAAACCAACTTGAGCCGGTTGTCCGGACTCAGTAGTCCCTTGTGGCGGTGATGCTATATTCTGAGAGATAGGTGGATCCACTAATTGTGAAACCACTACGGACAAATCGGAATTCTTAGAAGTCCCTGGTTGCATGCATTCTGTTATGGATTGTTCGGATACCGAATCTTTTTTTAGCTGCTGATCTTAGCAACATTTGAGGGAATGCTCTGTTGTTCTTTTAATTTCGGTTGCGGGGTGTTCCCCTTTTGCTCCTTACCACCAGCGGCCTTTTTGCGCCTTTTTGGACTCTTCTAATAGCTTACGACTATTAAACTCATCTCGTTCGCCACCTCGACACAAGCGTCACAACAAAACTGCAACTTGGGCCCCTTTGAAAGGTCATCAATTGTCCGGCCAGTAAAACTGGCGCACTTGGTGTGCACCATATTTTCACACAGCCAGCAAGTCATATTAGACTGGTCAGCCCTGATTACGAGGCTGCATTTTTTGCAGAAGCAGACTAAATTTTTATTATTCATTTTATCTATTGGAACCACTGTACAAAGAAAACTAATTGAAATTTATAAGCGAGCAGTTATAAGTACCGCAAGAGCGCAGAAACTGCACGCTTTGAACTTTCAAAGCAAAGAGAGCAAGAGAGCGGGAGCGTAAATTAGTTAAAGTGCATGCACAAAAAAGAAACGGCGGGGATATAAGAAAAGAAAACACAGATAAGAATTACGACAACTAAAACAATTTATTAGTATTATTACAAGTGCATTCGCGAACCGAACGGGTTTTAAATGTATGTTTGAATAACCGGGAAAAAATTAAAATTGTTTTGATAAGACCCACCGATGGGAATAAACGAAACAAAATACAAAATTCGAAGCGCAGAAAAAAAACACGACCGTTCACTTTGAAAGTCAAAGAAGTTGTTGAACCATTAAATTATTATTGATTATTATGATAATTATTCGGACTAGAAACAGAACCCACATCCTCGAATAATTTTTATGAACAAAAATTAAACTTGAAGGATAACGTTCAAGTCTATATTAAAAACAAGAGAGAACGCTATAGTCGGGTGCCCCGACTATCAGATACCCGTTACTCAGGTAAAGGGAGTGCGAGGGAGATGGAGATAGAAACTTTGATCACGCATAACTTTTTAACGAATGGTCCGATTTAAAAAATTTCTTCTACATTTGGATAGGTATTGATAAACACAATAAAACTGCATTTTTACTTTTCCGAAATATTTAAATTTTTAAAATCGTATATAAGCTATTGTGGGCGTTAAAGGGGGCGTGGCACCTTTTTGAAACAAACTTGCGCTGCGTAGGAACTCCTAGAATCTGCATGCAAAATGCCAATCTTCTAGCTTTTATAGTTTCCGAGATCTCAGCGTTCATACGGACAGACAGACAGACAGACAGACAGACAGACGGACAGACAGACGGACAGACGGACAGACGGACAGACGGACATGGCTATATCGACTCGGCTAGTGACCCTGATCAAGAATATATATACTTTATAGGGTCGGAAACGCTTCCTTCTAGCTGTTACATACTTTTGCACGAATACAATATACCCTTTTACTCTACGAGTAACGGGTATAACAAGAGAGAACGCTATAGTCGAGTGCCTCGACTATTAGATACCCGTTACTCAGCTAAACAACTTTAGATTTTGCATTAACATAATATGAATTAGAATTAGGACAAAAAGTTCAAATTATCAATTTGAATTATGCGTTCTCTTAGCACTGGCAGCTTTACAGCACGAGCATCAGCACCAGCGCTGCTTTAGCGCAGGCAGCTTTTGTCCTGCACCAGCATACACACATACGCCATTGTTTGACTCAGACCTCCAATTTGGCTAACTTGATTTGATTTGCATAGTTCTTGGGATATAGTTCGGTATTGACAAATGAAAACCATCGCAATTTCCTTTAATAGAAATCCTTATCGAGAATTAACGTTGACTCTGTTGAGCACCTTGGCCAGCTGTTCCAAAGTCATCCGTTAGATGGCGCTATTGTATTGCGCCATCTACCCGGGCCATGAAAGGCGAAAATGTAGGCGCTAGCCAGGCTTAAGCGTTTAATGAGTTTTTGGCCGTTAGAGTGGGCGTGGCAAACTTTTATTAGGCCAATCGATAGGTATTGACGAAACAAATACATATCAAATAAAATTTTCATAATAGCATCAAAACTGTGGCCACAGCTTGTGACTTGTGGGCGTCTGAGGGGGCGTGGCACCATTTTGAAACAAACTTGCGCCGCGTAGGAACTCCTAAAATCTACATGCAAAATGTCAATCTTCTAGATTTTTTAGTTTCCGAGATCTCATCGTTCATACGGACAGACAGACGGACAGACAGACGGACAGACGGACATGGCTAGATCGACTCGGCTAGTGATCCTGAACAAGAATATATATACTTTATAGGGTCGGAAACGCTTCCTTCTACCTGTTACATACTTTTGCACGAATACAATATACCCTTTTACTCTACGAGTAACGGGTATAACTTCTGAACACTGGGGTATCCAAAAAGAAGAAATAGATAAACAAGTCAAAAAACTAATTAAAGATGGCATAGTAGAACCCTCAGTATCAGAATACAATAGCCCATTACTTATAGTACCCCAAAATTCACTTCCTGGTTCAGAACAAAAACGCTGGCGATTAGTTATTTAATACCGACAAATAAATAAAAAGTTATTGGCAGATAAATAAAATTTTTAAAAGGAGGGAGATGTAGTATGCATATATCGTTGTAGCGAGTGTGCACTACAGTGCAATGCCAATGCCAATGTTGTGTTACAGTAAACCTACGTAAACACAAAGTTAAACCTTTGCTGTTACCAGCTATATGTATGAGCATAAATATTCCTAAGTACATGGCCGTGGCCAAGCCGTTGCCTGACCACTGTCGGCGTAAGCGGGTAGCGCAGCCGCGAGCCAATAGCTTTTAATTCACTCTCAATTATAAATTCAAACAATAAAAAATAAAATCTAGCTTGCGGGCTTGCGAAAATACTTGAATTATTTCTGCACCTCCACTGGAGAAGCTATCAAAGGGCGTCGATGGGCTATCTCTACTGGCCAGTTTCACCAAATAAAGAAAAGCTAACGTTTATAAGTTAGCTCAAAGGGATGCTGGAATCAGGCAATTGTTATTTAGTATTTTTTGGTCCAGCTGTCAAGTATATCTATGCACAATCGACAATCAGCTGTGCATACGAAAAGCACTGCGTCTTGACGGTCTGGCAACCCCCTCATACGACTTTTTCCTCTTTTAAGGGAGGGTATAGTATTTAAATTTTTTTTTGCATTTTTTTTAGAACTTTAAAACGCTCTTTTGAAAAGTTACCCTTTTCAAAGTCGGTGTACATGATCCTGCAAAATCTATCGGACGGATCGTTTTGAAATTTTGCACAGTTGTTCTCAACTAAATTCCTCATATAACGCTGTCGTGTGTTTTTTTTAATTTATTATTTTTAGAGCAACAAATATCTTGACGTTTTAGGCGAAAATCGGTGTTTTTGACTTTCAAGCGCCTTAAAAAATCGAAAAAAAAATAATAAATAAATAAATACTCGAGGAATCTTGTTCTTTAACTAATGCAATTGAATTTTTGCATTTCAGATGATTCTGTGACCGGTTATCGTGTACACCTGTACCTCAATCAATTTTTAAAAATTGAAAGAAAAAAATCACACTTATTGTTTAAATGTTGTCCAATCACATGCAAATAAAGACATGAATTCTAATCCGAAATAATCGCGTGTTTTATTCTTCATCAACCTGAAATTGGCCTTACAACCCACTTGGCGGGATGTGGGAGTTTATTTATTAAAAACGCATAACCGTCTTATCAAGAAATTTTAACTTCATTTCATAAACTTATCTTCGCCGTTTTATCGCATTTTGGAGGGCTTACAATTCTCATCAGTTTTTCAGTATCCAAATCAAATTCCTTGAGCCAGTAACCGATTTAGTAAACGACCAAAGTTAAATTCAAAACAGGTCCTCAGCAAGAAGTAAGCTATGGTTGAAATAAATAAAAAGAAAATTGAATTTAAAATGAATACTATTTTATTTTTAATATTAATTGATGTTTTTTCATTTCAAAAAAGTTTTAATTTTTGAGCAATCGTGAAGAACTTGTTCGCCATTTACGCCTGCAAGAGTAATCTCTAGAGAAATGTGATGAAGATCGTCAGAATGAATTTTAAAAAGAGTTTGAAAATTCAGAAGACAAGATCACAACGAGGAGTTGACAGCTATGGAAAAAAGACGACGAGATAGGAAGGTAAAGTAAAACTGAAAGCCACCATGGCGTGTAGACCGCTAGAAAAATCTGGGCTTGCTAGAACAATATGTCACATTTTTCGCATGAATACGTTGGGACTAAGAGCAAATGGAGTATTCTAATAGAGCTAATTTGTGTTCAATGGTAGCGAAGCTAATTAGGCTTGAAGATTTTCAGAAAATATTAAAGCTGGTTAAAACAATTTTGTACTCTTATACGCTAATATGTTCATTAGCAACAAAGTATTTTTAATTTTAATGGATATGGGAGCCAATGAACATGGTCATCCAATTTATTTCAAACTAATAAAGTTTTTATTTATTGATTTTTTTGTCTTATTTAAAGTTTTGTAGTTTTGTATCAAACAAAAACTACTTTTTAAGAGTTAAAAATCTTGTAAAAGTAAAAGCTTAAAATTCTGATATCAAATTTAATGGACTCGAGGACTCATTTTTCTTTTAACGGAATTTGGGAAACAAAAAAATTATGACTGCACTAAAAATCAAAATCTAGTTTGGTGATCATTTTTTTTTTAATTTTTTTGTTTAATCAAGAGCTATTTCTGCGTACAGTTGTTGCCGTTTGTTTATAACCATCAACATGGTACTACGTCCGGACGCTACGGATGAAGCTGAAGTGGATGTCTCTGGATGGCCTTTAGTTGTCGTGGCGGTGACGGCGATTGACTATGTGACGACGTGAAGGCGTGACGACGTGACGGCGTGCCGACGTGACGACGTGACGTCGTGAGCGTCCCACATTTTTGTACGCATCTTCGCCCTCAGAATGCTGATGGGCAAGGCAACTCGCTCATTATTTGTTGATAATAACCGCTCGGAGACGCTTTTGGAAATCAGCTCATCCATTTCTGAAAAGGATGGATTCTCTTCATACTCGGCAGCGAATGGACTGTATACCTCGGAAACATCAGATCTCCATTGCTTGGGCAGTGCGAGGACAAGAAGCAATGCTTCAATTGTATTAAGTACATTGTTTAAAAGTAATCGGAAGTAGAAACAGAAGACATTGTTGAGGAAAATCCCTTTACCTACATAGGAAGAAGTAAAAGCTGGACTGGACTGGACGTTTGATCGTACCGAGATGTGCTCGGCTCCTGCAAGGATAGATAAAACTATGCCGAGCCGCCAGCCTTAGCTTCTTTTTTGATCACCATCACCATTCATCACCAGAATGGATTCTGGATTGGATGAATTTTTAAATAATCCTCTTTCAAGCGCGCACCAAATTGCTGATGTTGGGCTTTTAAATGTTGCCCTCGATTTAGAATCGAATTCGCTTCGCCTTTGATTTCGGGCTTAGCTATGGGAAGCAACGGACCGTCGATCATGAAATGAACTGGCGTTAGTGCCAGCAAGTCTGAAGAATCTTCGTATATGGTAGACAGCGGCATGGAATTGGGGCACGCTTCGATTTTGGCTAAAAGCGTGGAGAGGTCTTATAACGTATATTTACGTAAATGTCCTAGAGAAGAAGACCTGATCTGTGGTACTCTTAGGTTTGATCACAGCGTGCTGTTGAGGTAGTAACTCAGAGAATCATGAGACAAAGGAACCTCTTTTGTTTGACCCAAGTCCAAATATTTCTGAGTAACGTAATCATATTACTCTTTTAAGAATAAATATCGTTTTAAACGAAATTCGTTTTTACAGAACTAAAAGAGCACTTGTAACGAACACGTACCCTCTGTCTAGGCTTGCCGGCTTTCCTCGACAAGTGATCTCGGACTATTAGGATTCCTATGTTTCCCTTTTTGACAGTGGGAAGGGCCCTATGAAGTCGTACATGCATTGAAATGCGCCAGGGATTTATTTTCTTTTACATAGTCTAGCCAAACTATCCAAGTATGTGTCCCTATAATTTCAGTATCAAATTCAAAATATTTTTAAGGTTACAGGAGAAATAGTGATTTTTGTGCGATCTTTCGGTTTATCATTTTTACGATTTCTCCTAACTGGCGGGAAAGATAGCGAAAAAATTAAAGGTCCTATCGATTCGGGATTCGGGATTACGTACTCTTCTAGTTGAACCTAAAAAAAATCTTAAAAAACTTATGATGAACTTATTTTTAAAGCAATCTAAAGACAATTGTTCGCGCACTTTGCGTTTTTTTTTTGGTTTTAATTTGTTAAATAGTGTAAGGCGGGAGCGGGAGCGCAATAAAAATCTAATCGCTCTCGCGAATTCGCCCCGTCTCTCGCCCCCGTCGTTAAGTTAGGCTAAAGCATTTTTATATTGAAATTAAAAGCCAGTGTTAAATCGAACTCGATCTAAACCGCACTCCCTTTCGTCTCTCTCTTCCTCGTTATTAAAATCGTCAAAGATCCACCAAGTCGCGTTTTTATACCCTTGCAGAGGGTATTATAATTTTGGTCAAAAGTGTGCAACGCAGTGAAGGAGGCATCTCCGACCCTATAAAGTATATATATTCTTGATCAGGATCACCTCCTGAGTTGATATAGCCATGTCCGTCTGTCCGTCTGTCCGTCTGACTGTCCGTCTGTCCGTCTGTCTGTTTCTACGCAAACTAGTCTAGTTTTAAAGCTATCGAATTGAAACTTTGCACACACCCTTCTTTCCTTTGCACGCAGTATATAAGTCGGAACGGCCGACTATATCCTATAGCTGCCATATAACTGATTGATCGGAAATGCCATAACTTCCGTGTTTGTAAAGTTAGGAAGTTGGGATTTTCTATGGGTTTTATATTTGGCCAATCAATCCGACCTACCAAATTTCATAAGGATCGGCCGACTATATCCTATAGCTGCCATATAACTGATTGATCGGAAATGCCATAACTTCCGTGTTTGTATAGTTAGGAAGTTGGGATTTTCTATGGGTTTTATATTTGGCCAATCAATCCGACCTACCAAATTTCATAAGGATCAGCCGACTATATCCTATAGCTGCCATATAACTGAACGATTGGAAATGCCATAACTTTGGTGTTTGTAAAGTTAGGAAGTTTTCGATTTTTTATGAGTATTAAGAATGCATCATAGGAATAATTTTGGAGAATATAATTATAGAGTATTCTGCAAGGGTATATCAACTTCGGCTCCGCCCGAAGTTAGCTTTTCTTTCTTGTTATTAATACAAAAGAGTATTAAGTTTTTTCATGGTGACCCCGACGTGATATTTGGATTTTCGCGATCTTAATTTTCACCAAAATAAAAACAAAACTCGCGTCGGTACGGCAACCAATTTTTCGTTTTCTTTTGGAACTGCGTTGGAAGTCTGCTGACCCCTCCCTCTTGCTGCTGTTAAAATGGAAAAAAAGGAAGTCTCAAGCCAAAAATTGTCCAAGCAGGTATAGAGTGCGAAAAGTTGAAAGCTAATCTGTGGCGTTTTTTAATTGTGTTTTGGACCATCTTTCAACTTTTTGCATTCGTGTGAAAAATTCGGTAGATAGCGAGCATTCTAACCAAGAAATAAATAAAACTTGCATGTACTAACGATTATAATTCTGATACATACATACATCCATACACATATACATATTTTGAATTATACATACATACGTAAGTGAATCGCTTTGGACCAAAATAAAATAAATATTTGTCGGCATCCTGGTTTTTATACCCTTGCAGAGGGTATTATAATTTTGGTCAGAAGTTTTTAACGCAGTGAAGGAGACGTTTCCGACCCTATAAAGTATATATATTCTTGATCAGGATCACCTCCTGAGTCGATATAGCCATGTCCGTCTGTCCGTCTGTCCGTCTGTCCGTCTGTTTCAATACCGTTTGCGAGCTCAGTTTAAAAGCTAGCGATCTGAAACTTTCACACTCGTCCTAAAACATGTGTACGCAGATCAAGTTTGAAAATCGCCCCGATCGGACGTCTATATCCTATAGCTCCCATAGGAACAATCGGATATATCTTGCCAGAATTGATGATATTTCGCGCAGTGTAAAAGCTTTTGACATGAATCTTTCCAAATCGTATTTTTTTATGCATACCTTGATCAGGGTAAAAGCGCGTGGCGATCGGACGTCTATATCCTATAGCTCCCATAGGAACAATAGGGTAAAATCGGTCCAAATTTGATGTTTTTCAGAATATTTCGCGCTGTGTAAAAGCTATTGCTATAAATTTTTTCAAATCGTATTTTTTTATGCATTCCTTCATCAAGGTAAAAGCGCGTGCTGATCGGACGTCTATATCCTATAGCTCCCATAGGAACAATCGGATATAACTTTCAAGAATGGAAGATATTTCGCGCAGTGTAAAAGCATTTAACATAAATCTTTCCAAATCTTATTTTTTATGCATACCTTGATCAGGGTAAAAGCGCTTGGCGATCGGACGTCTATATCCTATAGCTCCCATAGGAACAATTCGGTGAAATCGGTCCAAATTTGTTGGTTTTCTGAATTTTTCACGTAGTGTGTAAGCTACTGACATAAATTTTTCCAAGTCTTATTTATTTACGCATATCTTGATTAGGGTAAAAGCGCTTGCCGATCGGACGTCTATTTCTTATAGCTTCCGTAGGAAAAATAGTTAAAGGCTGCGAAAGTATCCCTTTTTTCTATTTTATATGACATTTTTGCAGTATAAAAGCAATTGACATCAAACGACGCAAATCTAGTTTATTTATGTATACCTTATTCCTATCGCTACTTTTTCAGTTTTAGCAATTTCGGCAAAGTCTGCAAGGGTATTAAAACTTCGGCTTGCCGAAGTTAGCTTCCGTCCTCGTTTTAAAAATAAAATTCCCCCATTTCTCGTCGTAGTGAACACCAATTATAGCTTTGCAAAAAATTAAAAAGGCAAAGGTTGAGAATTGTGAAAAGTTATAATTCGAGAATTAAATCCCCGGCAAATTTTCTGCCGCGCATTTTTTTCAAATTTCCCTCGCTTTTCGCAATTTCCCGCGCTTTTAAGCGTCAGGTTTATATATTCGTTGCCCTTAGTTATCGGTCAGTGCATCATCCTCCGTTAGCATTGCGTTGAGCACCGCCAGCCGTACACACATACACACACACAGACAGCGCAGCCCGTTTCTTCGAGTTCTCTTTCGTCGTTTTCGTTTTCGATCGCTGGAACGGTGCAAGCGTTGCCGCTGCCTAAACGTTTGTTCGTTTTTTGGTGTTTGAGCTTGGCGTGTGCTCCCCTACACTACGTGCGCTCGGCATATTATATTGAATTATTAAATAATTTAGGATTCCTTAAATTAATTCCTTAATTCATTTTAAATAACTCCCCTACACTGCTTGCGTTCAGCTTATTCCTCTCGTTGGTTATTATTATTTAAATTTAATAAGTTTAAAAACAATATTTTTTTGGACTCGCTTACATATAATTAAAAAAATATAAATAAATAAAATAAATTGAATTTAAAAATCTTCAATACCAAAAAAAAAAAAATGCCAAAATCAGAAAGTAACAACCAGGAAATCCAACGAGATGGATATATGCGGAGTATAGAGCGAACGCAAAGATATTTAAATGAGGGTCGATTCTCTTTAAATACGGTTGAGTTAGAATGTCGATTAGAAATCCTAAATACGCACATCGAAAATGCTTCGCTTATACAAAATAAAAAATTGAAGCGAAAGATGGAGATGATGAGTACCGCGAAGAGTTCGAAGAGACTGCGATAATAGCAAAATCGTTGCTAATTTCCCTAATTGCGGAAACAAAGCGTAAGAGCGTTGACAATTCCGCTCCGCCGGCAACGCGCACACCCCAATGCCGTTTGCCGAGCGTCGCTCTTCCAACCTTCAGCGGAAAACATTCCGAATTTAAAAATTTTATAAGCCTTTTCGAAACTTTTGTTGACAAAGATGACACGCTGCACGATATCGAAAAATTCAACCATCTAATATCGTGTTTGGCTGGAGACGCGCTAGGAACAGTCAGGGCATTCCAAGTTACCGCGGATAATTTTCCAAAAGCTCTGGCTAGCCTAAGGCGGGTGTACGATAATGATTGTTTAATTTTCTTTGACAATATATCGACACTGTTTAGTCTGCCAAAGATTTCCCAGCCATCAGCTACCGCCTTGAGAAACCTGATCGACACAGTCACAGCGCTGTACGATTCTCTTTTGTTCATTGAGGATGACAAACGTATTACGAATGACATCCTCATCCATCTAGTAATGGGCAAAGTCGAAGCAGGAACTAAAAGAAAATGGGAAGAACAATTAGATTATACCTTGCTTCCTCTTTGGAGCGAGTGTGAGTCGGCCCTGAACAAGCGCTATCAGCATATGGTTGCCGAAGAAGCGTGTTAATTGTTCAGCAGAGCCAGGCTTATCCAAAGAAGAATGGAAACAGGAGTTTTTCGTTTGTTGCTGCCATGACGACCGCGAAGTGTGTGTGTTTTGTAACTCAGCAGAACATCAAGTAGGAAATTGCACTGCTTTTGCTGCCCTAACAGTTCATCAAAGATTCGATTTCGCAAAAAAGGTTCCCTTGTGCATTAATTGCCTACGTAAGGGCCACACAGTAAAAAGATGCAAATCGAAGAGATGCAGAGTGTGTAAGTCCTCACACCACACATTGCTACATATTTATTCGCCATCAAATCTCGCGTTGCCACCTCCTCCTCAGCCCACGCTCTTGCAGAATACTCAGTCCACTTCGCATGCTTTGCATGCGACTGCATCGGATAGAGTTATTCTTGCCACAGCCATCGTGAGCGTCCAAACAAAAAGTGGCGAATTAGTTTTGGCTCGAGCGTTGCTCGATTCTGGTTCACAAGTAAATTTTGTGACCGACGAGCTCGCTCAGAGACTTCAGATTAGGAGAGAGGACCTGTGTTTGAGCTTGCGGGGCATTGGTGGAACTAATGCTCAAGCAACCAAGAAAATACACACGATAGTCAAGTCGCGAGTGTGTAGCAATCAATTGTCGTCCGAATTTTACATACTAAAAAATATTTCTGGTTATCATCCAGATCAAACGGTGAACACCAGCGGCTGGAGGGGGCCTGAAAATATTCAATTGGCAGATCCATTCTTCTTCAAGCCCCAAAAAATAGACATGCTTATAAGCGCAGACTCGTTCTTTGAACTATTGTCAGTCGGCCAGATAAAGCAAGGGCCTGAGTTTCCCATTTGGCAGAAAACAGTTCTCGGCTGGATAGTGTCAGGGAGATGTGCCTCAAAAAAATAAGAAATGCTGAAAAGTTGATACATCTCAGCTGCCAGGAGGAAGTGTTGGAGTCAATAGACACAACCCTGCAGAAATTTTGGTCTGTGGAGGACTTGCCGCCCAAGGCCAAGGTCCATACTCCTGAGCAGCAACTTTGTGAGAAAAATACTCAAAGATTGTCGTCCGGGAGATTTTCTGTTCCTCTGCCGTTCAAATCTGACCCAAACACTCTTGGTTCATCATATGAAGTTGCGAAACGTAGATTTTTGTCGCTTGAAAGAAGATTATTTAAAGATCCTTCTTTAAAAAAGATGTAAATGGAATTCATGGAAGAATATGAAGCCATGGGCCACATGTCTTCCATTAACAATAAAATTCCAGACAGTTCGCACTATTTCATTCCGCACCAATGCGTGCTGCGACCTCAAAGCACCTCGACAAAGTTGAGAGTGGTATTCGACGCCTCGAGCCGTACATCGACGCAGGTCGCGTTGAATGACATCTTGATGGGTGGCCCCACCATTCAAGAGGAGCTGTATTCGACCCTTCCTCGGTTCAGACTGCACAAGTTTGTATCGTCAAGTAATGGTTGACGAAGCTGACCGAAACTTTCAGCTCATAGTGTGGAGACGAGATCCATCTGAGTCTCTAAAAATCTTCAAGCTGAACACCGTGACTTGTGGAACTTCGTCAGCACCCTATCTGGCGATTCGGTGTTTAATGCGTCTTGAAGAGATCGCGCAGGATTCGTGTCCAAAAGCCGCTAAGGTCATTCAGAATGACTTTTATGTTGACGATTTGTTGACTGGCGCCGGATGCGTTGAGACGAAGTTTCTCAGGTTTTGCAAGAGACAGGATTTCAATTGGCAAAGTGGTTTTCTAACTGCACAGAGTTGTCCGCATCTGAAAGCGCTGTCATGCGGCTAACGGCAGACTCAGACGTAACTAAAACCCTTGGCGTGGTTTGGTTGCCGGGTAAAGATTACTTTTAATTTCGGTTAGATGACTCTTTCCTGGATCTTCGTGCGACAAAACGAAACATACTGTCGGTGACTGCCCGACTTTTCGATCCGCTTGGCCTATTGTGTCCTCTAGTGACTAGGGCAAAAATGTTGTTGCAGGAACTGTGGCTTCGAAAGTTAGACTGGGAAGAGTCGCTGCCGATGCAACTGCAGACATCTTGGGAAGCTTTTAAGGGAACGCTGTTGCAGCTGCCCAAGATCAAGGTATCGCGATTCGTTCATACAGACGCCAAAATCCCGGCAGAAATACATGGTTTTGCTGACGTTTCCATGCGAGCATATGGAGCGTGCATCTACGTTCGCACTAGTACCGCTGAAGGTTTAAAAGTATCTTTATTGACAGCAAAATCCAAAGTAGCTCCCCTCAAGACGAAAACTTTTCCTCGCCTTGAGTTGTGCTCAGCTCACCTTCTTGCGGATCTTTATAATCGTGTAAGACCATTGCTTAATTTTCCGATTACAAAAGTGTTCCTCTGGACGGATTCGGAGATCACTTTGCATTGGATCAAAACGCATCCTTCGTCGTTGTCAGTTTTTGTCTCAAACCGAGTTGCCGAGATTCAAGAGTGGTCGGAAAAAGCAATCTGGAGACATGTCCCCACAAAAGTAAACCCAGCGGACATCGTGTCACGGGGATGTAACGTTGAGGAACTTACAGCTTCCATTTGGTTCGCTGGGCCGTCGTTTTTGCTCGATGCAGAAAAAGATTGGCCTATAAATCGACACTTCGAAGTACCTGCTGATGTCGTGTCGATGGAATTACGAAAATCAGCATTGGCGCTTGTGGTGATCCCAGAGCCCAATTATGTGCTTCAGAAAATAGAATCCTTTTCGTCGCACATAAGGCTTCTAAGGGTTTTCGTGTAGGTCTTACGGTTTATTCAAAGGTGTAAAAAAGTGTCGCAGCCCCTTGAAAAAAGTATAACACCAAGAGAACTGAATTTTGCGTTCCAGAAAATAGTGGAAGTGATCCAATCTCACGAGTTCAGTGACGACATAGGTAAAATTCGGAAAAATAAACCGGTAGCAACGAATATACAAAAACTAAGCCCTTTTCTCCAGGAGAAAAAATTAGATTGGTGTTCTTTGACATTGCTGCGAGTTGGGGGTCGGTTATTGAATGCTCCTAACCCGTACGAAGCCAAATTCCCGTTGTTGTTGTCGAAAGGCTCACAGTTTGTTAAAACGTACGTGACATACCTGCACGTTACAAATTGTCATGCTGGCCCTCGAGCTCTTGTAAGTCTGTTGCGAGAAAAGATATGGTTGGTTAATGCGCAGGAAGTTTGCCGCAGAACAGTTCGTTCTTGCATTCGTTGCTTTCGGTGCAAGCCGCAAATCATGGGGAACTTGTGATCAAAAAGACATCGAGCTCTCCGCCCTTTTAATATCTGTGGTGTTGATTTTTGTGGCCCATTTAACACAACGTATCGTATCCGTGGCATGCCACCGAACAAATCATACGTGGCATTGTTTATATGTTTTGCGTCCAAAGCGGTCCACTTAGAGTTAGTGTCTGACCTCACCACTGATGCGTTTTTGTTGGCATTCCAAAGGTTCGTTATTCGACGCGGGATTCCGGAGAAGGTGTGGTGCGACAACGCGACGCCACATGAGAGAGTTCCGGGCCCGTCTGAAGGAGCAGGGGGGCGGTATCGCAACATTCGCATCAAGAAAAGGATGCGAGGTTGCGTTCATACCGCCCAGAGCACCTCACTTCGGCGGACTTTGGGAAGCAGGTGTGAAGTCTGCAAAGCACCTGTTCCTTCGGACGGTCGGCGAAGACATCCTGACCGCGGAGGAGCTCAGAACTCTCCTCACCAGCGTGGAGGCCGTTATCAACTCCAGGCCCCTCGGAGCGATCAGCACGGATCCCAACGACGGCGAAGCCCTAAGCCCAGGCCGTCTCCTGATCGGCGGGCCCCTCCTAGCTCCACCCTCAGCAGCGCTCCCGGACCAAGTCAGCCCAACCTGCTTACGACGATGGCGCAGTGTCTCGTGTCTCGTGTCTCAGGCACAGGTTTTGGCAGCGTTGGTCCCGGGAGTACGTCTCGAGCCTCCAGGCGAAAAACAAGTGGCACCAGGAGGTTCCAAACGTCGACGTGGGAGCTCTCGTCGTCGTCGCCGAGGACAATTTTCCGGCGCAGCAGTGGATGATCGGGCGGATCGTGGCGGTGCACGTCGGCGCTGACGGCAAGGTCCGAGTGGCGGACGTGAGGACGAAGGATGCGACGTATCGGCGAGCGGTCCATGGGCTGGCGGTGCTGCCTGTGGCATGCTGAAGACGGCGGTCCTTCAGAGGGGGCGGTGTTCGCGCACTTTGTTTTTTTTTTTTGGTTTTAATTTGTTGAATAGTGTAAGTCGGGAGCGGGAGCGCAATAAAGATCTAATCGCTCTCGTGAATTCGCCCCGTCGTTAAGTTAGGCTTAAGCATTTTTATATTGAAATTAAAAGCCAGTGTTAAATCGAACTCGATCCAAACCGCACTCCCTTTCGTCTCTCTCTTCGTCGTTATTAAAATCGTCAAAGATCCACCAAGTCGCGTTTTTATTAATACAAAAGAGTATTAAGTTTTTTAATTGTGTTTTGGCTCATCAACCAATTTTTCGTTTTCTTTTGGAACTGCGTTGGAAGTCTGCTGACCCCTCCCTCTTGCTGCTGTTAAAATGGAAAAAAAGGAAGTCTCAAGCCAAAAATTGTCTAAGCAGGTATAGAGTGCGAAAAGTTGAAAGCTAATCTGTGGCGTTTTTTAATTGTGTTTTGGACCATCTTTCAACTTTTTGCATTCGTGTGAAAAATTCGGTAGATAGCGAGCATTCTAACCAAGAAATAAATAAAACTTGCATGTACTAACGATTATAATTCTGATACATACATACATCCATACACATATACATATTTTGAATTATACATACATACGTAAGTGAATCGCTTTGGACCAAAATAAAATAAATATTTGTCGGCATCCTGGTTTTTTTAAAAATAAAATTCCCCCATTTCTCGTCGTAGTGAACACCAATTATAGCTTTGCAAAAAATTAAAAAGGCAAAGGTTGAGAATTGCGAAAAGTTATAATTCGAGAATTAAATCCCCGGCAAATTTTCTGCCGCGCATTTTTTTCAAATTTCCCTCGCTTTTCGCAATTTCCCGCGCTTTTAAGCGTCAGGTTTATATATTCGTTGCCCTTAGTTATCGGTCAGTGCATCATCCTCCGTTAGCATTGCGTTGAGCACCGCCAGCCGTACACACATACACACACACAACAGCGCAGCCCGTTTCTTCGAGTTCTCTTCGTCGTTTTCGTTTTCGATCGCTGGAACGGTGCAAGCGTTGCCGCTGCCTAAACGTTTGTTCGTTTTTGGTGTTTGAGCTTGGCGTGTGCTCCCCACACTACGTGCGCTCGGCATATTATATTGAATTATTAAATAATTTAGGATTCCTTAAATTAATTCCTTAATTCATTTTAAATAACTCCCTACACTGCTTGCGTTCAGCTTATTCCTCTCGTTGGTTATTATTATTTAAATTTAATAAGTTTAAAAACAATATTTTTTGGACTCGCTTACATATAATTAAAAAATAAAATAAATAAAATAAATTGAATTTAAAAATCTTCAATACCAAAAAAAAAAAATGCCAAAATCAGAAAGTAACAACCAGGAAATCCAACGAGATGGATATATGCGGAGTATAGAGCGAACGCAAAGATATTTAAATGAGGGTCGATTCTCTTTAAATACGGTTGAGTTAGAATGTCGATTAGAAATCCTAAATACGCACATCGAGAATGCTTCGCTTATACAAAATAAAAAATTGAAGCGAAAGATGGAGATGATGAGTACCGCGAAGAGTTCGAAGAGACTGCGATAATAGCAAAATCGTTGCTAATTTCCCTAATTGCGGAAACAAAGCGTAAGAGCGTTGACAATTCCGCTCCGCCGGCAACGCGCACACCCCAATGCCGTTTGCCGAGCGTCGCTCTTCCAACCTTCAGCGGAAAACATTCCGAATTTAAAAATTTTATAAGCCTTTTCGAAACTTTTGTTGACAAAGATGACACGCTGCACGATATCGAAAAATTCAACCATCTAATATCGTGTTTGGCTGGAGACGCGCTAGGAACAGTCAGGGCATTCCAAGTTACCGCGGATAATTTTCCAAAAGCTCTGGCTAGCCTAAGGCGGGTGTACGATAATGATTGTTTAATTTTCTTTGACAATATATCGACACTGTTTAGTCTGCCAAAGATTGCCCAGCCATCAGCTACCGCCTTGAGAAACCTGATCGACACAGTCACAGCGCTGTACGATTCTCTTTTGTTCATTGAGGATGACAAACGTATTACGAATGACATCCTCATCCATCTAGTAATGGGCAAAGTCGAAGCAGGAACTAAAAGAAAATGGGAAGAACAATTAGATTATACCTTGCTTCCTCTTTGGAGCGAGTGTGAGTCGGCCCTGAACAAGCGCTATCAGCATATGGTTGCCGAAGAAGCGTGTTAATTGTTCAGCAGAGCCAGGCTTATCCAAAGAAGAATGGAAACAGGAGTTTTTCGTTTGTTGCTGCCATGACGACCGCGAAGTGTGTGTGTTTTGTAACTCAGCAGAACATCAAGTAGGAAATTGCACTGCTTTTGCTGCCCTAACAGTTCATCAAAGATTCGATTTCGCAAAAAAGGTTCCCTTGTGCATTAATTGCCTACGTAAGGGCCACACAGTAAAAAGATGCAAATCGAAGAGATGCAGAGTGTGTAAGTCCTCACACCACACATTGCTACATATTTATTCGCCATCAAATCTCGCGTTGCCACCTCCTCCTCAGCCCACGCTCTTGCAGAATACTCAGTCCACTTCGCATGCTTTGCATGCGACTGCATCGGATAGAGTTATTCTTGCCACAGCCATCGTGAGCGTCCAAACAAAAAGTGGCGAATTAGTTTTGGCTCGAGCGTTGCTCGATTCTGGTTCACAAGTAAATTTTGTGACCGACGAGCTCGCTCAGAGACTTCAGATTAGGAGAGAGGACCTGTGTTTGAGCTTGCGGGGCATTGGTGGAACTAATGCTCAAGCAACCAAGAAAATACACACGATAGTCAAGTCGCGAGTGTGTAGCAATCAATTGTCGTCCGAATTTTACATACTAAAAAATATTTCTGGTTATCATCCAGATCAAACGGTGAACACCAGCGGCTGGAGGGTGCCTGAAAATATTCAATTGGCAGATCCATTCTTCTTCAAGCCCCAAAAAATAGACATGCTTATAAGCGCAGACTCGTTCTTTGAACTATTGTCAGTCGGCCAGATAAAGCAAGGGCCTGAGTTTCCCATTTGGCAGAAAACAGTTCTCGGCTGGATAGTGTCAGGGAGATGTGCCTCAAAAAAAATAAGAAATGCTGAAAAGTTGATACATCTCAGCTGCCAGGAGGAAGTGTTGGAGTCAATAGACACAACCCTGCAGAAATTTTGGTCTGTGGAGGACTTGCCGCCCAAGGCCAAGGTCCATACTCCTGAGCAGCAACTTTGTGAGCAACACTTTGAGAAAAATACTCAAAGATTGTCGTCCGGGAGATTTTCTGTTCCTCTGCCGTTCAAATCTGACCCAAACACTCTTGGTTCA
This sequence comes from Drosophila carrolli, assembly GCA_018152295.1. Taxonomy (NCBI): domain Eukaryota; kingdom Metazoa; phylum Arthropoda; class Insecta; order Diptera; family Drosophilidae; genus Drosophila; species Drosophila carrolli. The sequence continues at coordinate 154,729 of JAECXJ010000051.1, read as the reverse complement.
TCATATGAAGTTGCGAAACGTAGATTTTTGTCGCTTGAAAGAAGATTATTTAAAGATCCTTCTTTAAAAAAGATGTAAATGGAATTCATGGAAGAATATGAAGCCATGGGCCACATGTCTTCCATTAACAATAAAATTCCAGACAGTTCGCACTATTTCATTCCGCACCAATGCGTGCTGCGACCTCAAAGCACCTCGACAAAGTTGAGAGTGGTATTCGACGCCTCGAGCCGTACATCGACGCAGGTCGCGTTGAATGACATCTTGATGGGTGGCCCCACCATTCAAGAGAAGCTGTATTCGACCCTTCCTCGGTTCAGACTGCACAAGTTTGTATCGTCAAGTAATGGTTGACGAAGCTGACCGAAACTTTCAGCTCATAGTGTGGAGACGAGATCCATCTGAGTCTCTAAAAATCTTCAAGCTGAACACCGTGACTTGTGGAACTTCGTCAGCACCCTATCTGGCGATTCGGTGTTTAATGCGTCTTGAAGAGATCGCGCAGGATTCGTGTCCAAAAGCCGCTAAGGTCATTCAGAATGACTTTTATGTTGACGATTTGTTGACTGGCGCCGGATGCGTTGAGACGAAGTTTCTCAGGTTTTGCAAGAGACAGGATTTGAATTGGCAAAGTGGTTTTCTAACTGCCCAGAGTTGTCCGCATCTGAAAGCGCTGTCATGCCGCTAACGGCAGACTCAGACGTAACTAAAACCCTTGGCGTGGTTTGGTTGCCGGGTAAAGATTACTTTTAATTTCGGTTAGATGACTCTTTCCTGGATCTTCGTGCGACAAAACGAAACATACTGTCGGTGACTGCCCGACTTTTCGATCCGCTTGGCCTATTGTGTCCTCTAGTGACTAGCGCAAAAATGTTGTTGCTGCCGATGCAACTGCAGACATCTTGGGACGCTTTTAAGGGAACGCTGTTGCAGCTGCCCAAGATCAAGGTATCGCGATTCGTTCATACAGACGCCAAAGTCCCGGCAGAAATACATGGTTTCGCTGACGCTTCCATGCGAGCATATGGAGCGTGCATCTACGTTCGCACTAGTACCGCTGAATGTTTAAAAGTATCTTTATTTTAACTTTTCCGATTACAAAAGTGTTCCTCTGGACGGATTCGGAGATCACTTTGCATTGGATCAAAACGCATCCTTCGTCGTTGTCAGTTTTTGTCTCAAACCGAGTTGCGGAGATTCAAGAGTGGTCGGAAAAAGCAATCTGGAGACATGTCCCCACAAAAGTAAACCCAGCGGACATCGTGTCACGGGGATGTAACGTTGAGGAACTTACAGCTTCCATTTGGTTCGCTGGGCCGTCGTTTTTGCTCGATGCAGAAAAAGATTGGCCTATAAATCGACACTTCGAAGTACCTGCTGATGTCGTGTCGATGGAATTACGAAAATCAGCATTGGCGCTTGTGGTGATCCCAGAGCCCAATTATGTGCTTCGGAAAATAGAATCCTTTTCGTCGCACATAAGGCTTCTAAGTGTTTTCGTGTAGGTCTTACGGTTTATTCAAAGGTGTAAAAAAGTGTCGCAGCCCCTTGAAAAAAGTATAACACCAAGAGAACTGAATTTTGCGTTCCAGAAAATAGTGGAAGTGATCCAATCTCACGAGTTCAGTGACGACATAGGTAAAATTCGGAAAAATAAACCGGTAGCAACGAATATACAAAAACTAAGCCCTTTTCTCCAGGAGAAAAAATTAGATTGGTGTTCTTTGACATTGCTGCGAGTTGGGGGTCGGTTATTGAATGCTCCTATCCCGTACGAAGCCAAATTCCCGTTGTTGTTGTCGAAAGGCTCACAGTTTGTTAAAACGTACGTGACATACCTGCACGTTACAAATTGTCATGCTGGCCCTCGAGCTCTTGTAAGTCTGTTGCGAGAAAAGATATGGTTGGTTAATGCGCAGGAAGTTTGCCGCAGAACAGTTCGTTCTTGCATTCGTTGTTTTCGGTGCAAGCCGCAAATCATGGGGAACTTGTCATCAAAAAGACATCGAGCTCTCCGCCCTTTTAATATCTGTGGTGTTGATTTTTGTGGCCCATTTAACACAACGTATCGTATCCGTGGCATGCCACCGTACAAATCATACGTGGCATTGTTTATATGTTTTGCGTCCAAAGCGGTCCACTTAGAGTTAGTGTCTGACCTCACCACTGATGCGTTTTTGTTGGCATTCCAAAGGTTCGTGATTCGACGCGGGATTCCGGAGAAGGTGTGGTGCGACAACGCGACGCCACATGAGAGAGTTCCGGGCCCGTCTGAAGGAGCAGGGGGGCGGTATCGCAACATTCGCATCAAGAAAAGGATGCGAGGTTGCGTTCATACCGCCCAGAGCACCTCACTTCGGCGGACTTTGGGAAGCAGGTGTGAAGTCTGCAAAGCACCTGTTCCTTCGGACGGTCGGCGAAGACATCCTGACCGCGGAGGAGCTCAGAACTCTCCTCACCAGCGTGGAGGCCGTTATCAACTCCAGGCCCCTCGGAGCGATCACCACGGATCCCAACGACGGCGAAGCCCTAAGCCCAGGCCGTCTCCTGATCGGCGGGCCCCTCCTAGCTCCACCCTCAGCAGCGCTCCCGGACCAAGTCAGCCCAACCTGCTTACGACGATGGCGCAGTGTCTCGTGTCTCAGGCACAGGTTTTGGCAGCGTTGGTCCCGGGAGTACGTCTCGAGCCTCCAGGCGAAAAACAAGTGGCACCAGGAGGTTCCAAACGTCGACGTGGGAGCTCTCGTCGTCGTCGCCGAGGACAATCTTCCGGCGCAGCAGTGGATGATCGGGCGGATCGTGGCGGTGCACGTCGGCGCTGACGGCAAGGTCCGAGTGGCGGACGTGAGGACGAAGGATGCGACGTATCGGCGAGCGGTCCATGGGCTGGCGGTGCTGCCTGTGGCATGCTGAAGACGGCGGTCCTTCAGAGGGGGCGGTGTTCGCGCACTTTGTTTTTTTTTTTGGTTTTAATTTGTTGAATAGTGTAAGTCGGGAGCGGGAGCGCAATAAAGATCTAATCGCTCTCGCGAATTCGCCCCGTCGTTAAGTTAGGCTTAAGCATTTTTATATTGAAATTAAAAGCCAGTGTTAAATCGAACTCGATCCAAACCGCACTCCCTTTCGTCTCTCTCTTCGTCGTTATTAAAATCGTCAAAGATCCACCAAGTCGCGTTTTTATTAATACAAAAGAGTATTAAGTTTTTTAATTGTGTTTTGGCTCATCTTTCAACTTTTTGCATTCGTGTGAAAAATTCGGTAGATAGCGAGCATTCTAACCAAGAAATAAATAAAACTTGCATGTACTAACGATTATAATTCTGATACATACATACATCCATACACATATACATATTTTGAATTATACATACATACGTAAGTGAATCGCTTTGGACCAAAATAAAATAAATATTTGTCGGCATCCTGGTTTTTTTAAAAATAAAATTCCCCCATTTCTCGTCGTAGTGAACACCAATTATAGCTTTGCAAAAAATTAAAAAGGCAAAAGTTGAGAATTGTGAAAAGTTATAATTCGAGAATTAAATCTAAATTAATAAATTAAATTTCTTCAAATTTCCCTCGCTTTTCGCCATTTCCCGCGCTTTTAAGCGTCAGATTTATATATTCGTTGCTCTTAGTTATCGGTCAGTGCATCATCCTCCGTTAGCATTGCGTTGAGCACTGCCAGCCGTACACACATACACACACACAGACAGCGCAGCCCGTTTCTTCGAGTTCTCTTTCGACGTTTTCGTTTTCGATCGCTGGAACGGTGCAAGCGTTGCCGCTGCCTAAACTTTTGTTCGTTTTTTGGTGTTTGAGCTTGGCGTGTGCTCCCCTACACTACGTGCGCTCGGCATATTATATTGAATTATTAATTTTTTTTGCAGCTGCGTTCTACTCTATCCCTTTTTCGCGCAGCCTTTAAAATAGCAGAAAACTATACCGAGTAACGTTTTCGGCACAGGGAACTCCGAAACTACGTCTACCTTTGCGGGATCAGTGCTTTCTCCAACTATATATCTTAAGTAATCCACTCTCTTTAGGCAAAACTAGCTTTTTTGAACGTTTATGGTTTAGCCTGTCATACGTCACATGGACTGGTAATGCGTACGAATTGGTAAAAAGGATTATGTATCTTTTCCCGCGATTGCTGATCTAGGCAAAATTGTCAAATCTAGGTCCTCCAAATTAAGAATCGGATAATCTTATTTTAGAGTTACGCAATTTACTCTTCGTGAATACTTGCAGAATCTTAATTTTCCAGGCTTGACGAAAAGCTCTGCACGAAATGTCCATGCTTGAAGGGGCTTCTTTAATTACCCCGAGTTCGATCATTCTATCTACCTAGTCACACATTGATGCTCTGTCTTTGGTTGGCCGGTTTGTAAAGATTTTTCGCCGATACCCCCAACTGAAATTAATTGCACTTGTAGCACTCCTTGCGCAAAAATGTGTAACGATCTGATTCTAGCTCAGAGAGGTTGTGAGTTCGTTCCACCAAATTTATAATGAGTGACTGCCATAACGCCAGAAAGGATAAGGTGCTGGTTTATTATTTCTCAAGACATAGCCTAATTGCTACTGCTTTTGCTGTCCGTTGTCGCTGTCCTCTGCTGCGTCGCTCCTGACCTGTTGCTGCGTCGCTCCTGGCCTGCTGCTGCGTTGCTTCGGCTTGCTGCTCCGAGTGACTGAGATCGGGACGGCTCCACCGAGACCCTGGATGTTATGCGAACTTCCCTACCGGGGCCGGCAAGATGTTTCGCTTTATCGCCTAGCCACCTTTATCGCAGGCTCCCAGAGTTCAGTCTGGACTTTGTCGGCAAGGTGTATCGCTTAGCAGGTATAACTCTCCATTATCGCCTAGCCACCTTTAAGTTTGGTTTAACCACGACCTAGCACCGTTGCATCTCAGCGTTGTAACCTCAGCCTTGTGGACTTATCGTCGTTCGGCGTCTCGACTTTGCGATCTTGATCCTTGGGAACTTGGGTTTCGATTTGTACTTATTCCGCGTTCACGCACTCGCTCCGATTCTCGCACTCGTACTATCCCGAGTTGAGCTAGCGCCGTCCTTTTATAGGCGATGGAGGTGCCGTTATTTCTCTCGCCGAGCTCGGGTCCAGGGTCCACTGAAGTACCGTTCATTCACGGTGTGTCCTCTTTGTGCGGGTCCGAAGTCCGCCAGCCTACCGTACGACCTGGCTGCCCTTGCCATATGAGGGTCCAAGGTCCGTATATTTCCCGTTTGACCTCGCCTCCTTCGCTGTTGCTAAGCCGATCTCCTGGGGAGTTTAAAAGAGTTTGCAGCGCAGTGAAGGAGACATTTGCGACCATTTAAAGTATATATATTCTTGATCAGCATCACCGGAAGAGTCGATCTAGCCATGTCCGTCTGTCCGTCCGTCCGTCCGTTTCTACGCAAACTAGTCCCTCAGTTTACAGGCTATCTGCTTGAAACTTTCCCAAAAGTTGTCTTTCTATTGCAGGTAGTATATAAGTCGGAACGAGCCGGATCGGACAACTATATTATATAGCTGCCATATAACTAAACGATCGGAAAAGCCATAACTTTGGTGTTTGTAAAGTTAGGAAGTTATGTTTTTATTTTTGGGCAATCAACCAACCAAATTTCATAAAGATCGGCCGACAATATCATATAGCTGCATTAAAGGGTGAGACGGGATTCACAAATTTTTCTTTATCTGAAATTTATGTATGCAGAAAAATACACCACTCGAAAGGTCACTGAGAAAACACTAATTTTAAAAAAATAACACAACACATAATGACATAAAAATTACTCGGTTGTATAGTACATACCTTTATTTTCAATATTAATTTTATATGCCGACGATTGGACGCGATTTATTAGTAGAAATTAATTTTTTAGTTGAAGCTAATGTTCAAGCTGCGTTCGCTGTAACGTGCGCGTGTTTTTTTTTTGTCTCACTTCTCTCGCTATTCGTAGCGCGTACGAATTAGAGAGAACAAAAATTAAATTACCGTACGATTTATTGCTCTGTTAAGAAATATTTTAAAAACCAAAAATACCCAATTTCAAATTTTTGTTTTTTTATTTTTGGCAGGTTTGAAACATTTATTTACATTTTTAAAATCATGGGTTGCCGGACATAGGAAATAGGGATCGGGGCGCCTGGACAGGCGGTCGATCGATAGTCGAATCGATGGGTTGACAAAAATGGATATTTTCATGTTCGGTCATTCAAATGGCAACACTGGCAACTTAAGACAACGAAGAGGCAACGACGATGGCAACGCTGGAACCCACAATCGATAAGCTCGATCGTGGTGAGATTCCAGAGAGTTGCCGGACTAAGGGAAACGAAATGGTGATTTTTAATATGGGGAAATGGGAAATTCGAATTTCACGAGGGGAACTGTCTGGGGAAGGGGAACAAGGAAACAGTCTGGGGAAAGAGTCTTTCAGGGAGCTGTATGGAAAAAGTCTTTTGGGAAAACAGTCGTGGGATAGTTCAAATCTTTCAAGGAGCTGTATGAGCAAAGTCTTTTGGGCAAACAGTCTGGAGAAAGGTCTTTCGGGGAACATCTGGTACACAAGTCTGGCAGAGAATTCGAATAGTCAAGGGCGAGAAAAATCACCATATTCATCACGTTTCCGAAGGAAGGAGGAAATGGTTTTTTTTTTTAAACTCCCCACAAATCCCGATGCAGGAGATCAGCTTAGCAACAGCGAAGGAGGCGAGAATGCCGGAGAATTGAAGGGCATCGAGCTCAAAAGGGAAATATACGGACCTTGGACCCTCCTATGGCAAGGGCAACAATGTCGAACGGTAAGGTGGCGGACTTCGGACCCGCACAAAGAGGACGCATCGTGAATTAACGGTACCGCGGTGGACCTTGGACCCACGCCCGGCAAGGGCAACGAGGTCAAACGGTAAACTGGCGGACTTCGGACCCGCACAAAGAGGACCGTGAATGAATGGTACTGCAGTGGACCTTGGACCCGAGCTCGGCGAGAGAAATAACGTCTCCTCCAGCGCCTATAAAAGGACGGCGCAAGCTCAGCTCGGGAAAGTACGAGTGCGAGAATCGGATCGAGTGCGTGAACGCGGAATAAGTACAAATCGAAACCCAAGTGCCCAAGGATCAAGATCGCAAAGTCGAGACGCCGAACGACGACAAGTCCACAAGGCTGAGGCTGCAACGGTGAGATGCAACGGTGCTAGTCCTTGCGCGGTGTCAGGCGATAATGGTGGCTAAGTAATAAGGGAGAACTTTGTTCTATCTTGTTCTATCACCTTGCCGACAAAGTCCATACTGAACTCCGGGAGCCTGCGGCAAAGCTGGCTAGGCGATTAGGCGAGACATTGTTTCACCTACTGGGCGATACATCTTGCCGTCCCCGGTAGGGAATTTCGCATACGTATCCGCCGCGATTGTTTGCTGGTTCCTGGCCGCGCGGGGAAGGAAGTAGTCTTGGAAGCTGTAGATAAAGTCTCCCCAGGTCTCCCAGTGCCGATTGTTGGCGATGAACCACTTCAAGGCTCTACCTTGAAGGAACTCCGGCATTGCTTGTGGTGCGTGTGTGTCCTGGTACTCTCTTTCCTTTCCCGGGTACTCTCCCGCAGCCGGACGTTGCTTACGATGCTTAACACATCCAAGCTCGCTATCAAGCCCTTGGCACTCGGGGTTGTGAGCTTGAATTTTAGTGTGGGCAGTTTCCGGAAATTCCCTTTCAGGCTCGTTACCATGTCGGCGATATCCGGGTCCTCTGCCGTCTGGTCGACGAAGTCTCCCAGAGCCTTCCTCATCGACTAGACTGAGCCCTCAAGTTCTACTCCCAGAACCTGGCTGACCTCGTCGAAATTCTCCTTCCTGAGAGTATAAATCCAGGACTTTTCCATCTCGGAACTTTTGTTTCCTTGGTCAAGACAATCTCTCTTGGGCTACGTAAACGTGCGGCTAGTTCAGAGAGGTTGTGAGTTCGTTCCACCAAATTTATAATGAGTGACTGCCCGTGACGAAAGGATAACGCCAGAAAGGATTAGGTTGGTGCTGGTTTATTATTTCTCAAAATATAGCCTTATTGCTATTGCTTTTGCTGCCCCTTGTCGATGTCCTCTGCTGCGTCGCTCCTAGCTACTGCTGCTGCGTCGCTCCTGGCCTGTTGCTGCACCGCTCATGAAATTTATGTTACCACGTTTTATTCTCGCATAACGGAGAGAAGTTCTCGCATCGTATTCTACACAATACAAGAACGGCGCTGAGCCTACTATCACAGGTGGCCAGGTTCATTTTGTCCCAAGTCGGAATATCAGACTTGGATGAAAGGAAACTTGGCTATTGTGTGTGGAAATGTTAGAATGTGCTAACTCTCTAATGAGCCTCTTTCAAAGCGTGGCCAGATTTGAAAGAAGCTCAAAATGAAAACGAGTTTGAGCTGGCTGGAATTTTAATTTCGAAACGGTCTGGAAGCGTTGAGATGATTGTTGAAATAAACTGCCGTAAAAAGGGGTCTAAATGTTGACCATTTTAGATAATCTCATCCGAAAACTTCACCACCGCAAAACGGTAATCGGCAACCGGTCGCAAATAAATGTCCCGGTTTTCTAGAAGGCCGTTTAAGGCCTTGGTCGCTCGATTTGCTCTCTGAGCTTTGCGGTACGGGATTCGTACACTTCATAACAGTATTTATATTTGCCATGCAGAAGCTCTAGTGCAAGGGTGCTCAGTCCATAAGCACGCCGGTCACATTTGTTTTTGTAAAGTCACAAAGCAGGCCCGCGGTCACTCGCCTATCTTGTTTTGGGCACACGTTGATTCTTCTTTAGTTTGCTGTCCGTAACAGATGAGAGCGAGCCAAGCCAACAAAAATTCCATTGAATTTTTTTTTTTCGTTTCAATGCAAATTGTTGTTGTCTTGTTCTCCACGCTACTCTGACACTTTTTTTGTTACGTTCCTGATAGAATTTTTGATTTTTGTTTATTGTAGACCAGCGACGTGTGCATTTTGTACGATTAGTGTAATTTTTTTCACTGCGTATTTGCTTATACTTAGCAGAAGATTGAAATTAATATGAGCTAGAGAATTGCTACTAAAGATTTGAAATTAAATTGAGAATGCAAAGTAAGAATTTCGCAGCCTGATTTTTTTTTTTAAATTGGGTAAGAAATCTATATTAATAGGTGGTTAACTGCTGAGATGGAATGCAAAGGGTTAGTCAATTCGACTAAAATGTTTTCCTCGTTTTAGTTAACATTATCAGGATTTCAGGCTTAATTTCATTTTCATTTTTCCGTGATTTAAAAATAGAAAAATTGTTGCATAAATGTTTTCTATATTTAAATCTATAATAAGATCAAATTAATTATGATTACCAGAAGTAATTATAAAGGCATTGGGAGTCTGGTTTGCTTAATTTGAATAAATGTTTTTTATACCCTGCAAAGGATGTTATAATTTTGGTCAGAAGTTTGTAACGCAGTGAAGGAGACGTTTCCGAATCCATAAAGTATACATATTCTTAATCAGAATCAATAGGGGAGTCGATATAGCCATGTCCGTCTGTCCGTTCGTCCATCTGTCTGTCTGTCCGTCTGAAAAGCGCCCCATAGGAACAATTGGATATACCTTGCAAGAATTGAATATATTTCGAGCAGTGTAAAAGCGATTGATATGCTCTTTCCAAATCTTATTTTTTTATGCTTACCTTGATTAGATTTGATTTCCCATAGAAAAAATAGGGTGAAATCGCTTAAAATTTAATGCTTTTCAGGATATTTCGAGCAGTATATAAGCTATTGACAATAATCTTTCCAAATCGTTTTTATATGCATACTTTAATCAGGGTAAAAGCGCGTGCCAATCGGACGTCTATATCCTATAGCTCCCTTAGAAACAATCGGGTGAAATCGCTTAATATTTAATACTTTTCAGGATATTTTGCGCATTTTATGAGCTATTGACATGAATCATTCCAAATCTTATTTTTTTCTGCATACCTTGATCAGGGTAAATGGGCGTACCGATCAGACGTCTATATCCTATAGGTTCCATAGAAATAATAGGGTGAAATCGGTCGAAAGTTTATATTTTTCAGGATATTTCGCGCAATTTATAAGCTATTGACATCAATTTCCAAGTCTTTCTTATTTACGCATACCTTGATCAGGGTAAAAGCGTTTGCCGATCGGACGTCTCTATCTTATAGCTTCCATAGGATAAATTGTTAAAGCTGCGAAAATATGTCTTTTTTCTATTTTTATATGACAATTTTGCAGTATTAAAGCTATTGACATGAAACTATGCAAACCTAATTTAATTATGTATACCATGCTCAGGGTAAAAGTTTTTGCCAATCAGACAACTATATACTACAGCTGCCATTTAATAATTAAATTGGTTACATATATGTAGGTAATCTTTTTTTTAATATAATTACATAAAGTTTAATTTATTATTTCGCGCAGTGTATAAGCTATTCCCATCAATTTTTCAAAGTCTGCAAGGGTATTAAAACTTCGACTTGCCGAAGTTAGCTTCCGTCCTCGTTTTAATTTAAGTAAGCGCCAGGGTGCAGGTGAAACCGGTGCTAATTTTTCTATAGAAAATGAGATATGTGATGCGATGCGTTTCAGGCATCACTGGGTGCTTGGGTGAAAAGGTTAGTTCCGAGTCGCTTAAACGTCCACACACACGCAGAAGTCCGTTGTTGTCCACAATTGGGAGAAAAGTGTGCGCAATTTTAAGTCCCTCTTCAGCGGGCGTTCATTTTGTAACCTTTGACGATCATATTCAAATGTTCAGGCACATGTCGAACACAATACGAATGTGTTTTGGCTATAAAACATGTTTAGTGGCAACCCAAACCTTACGAAACATTTTAACAACGTCCGGGAAAAACACATACCGATAAATACGTAATCGAAAGCAAACAGCAAATAGGTCTCGCTGAATGTTCGGTTCCACATGCAGCGCTTCGCTAAACGACTGGCCGTTTCGATCTTTATATTAGGTTGTCAAATAACTCCCTTCCGCTTTTTTTCTCTTCATTCAATGCTTTATAAAATTTGATACAGTGATCGGATTATGCTAAAATATGCGCCGTTTTGTTCGATAATGTATTCCCATTTAGACGGAAATTTTGAAACTTCACTCCTTATTTGCGAAAAACTCTGACAGCCACTTTTTGCAACACTCTTTTGGGCCACACTTTACACCAGTAAGGGCATTCGCCATGGACAGAAACAGGTGGTAGTCACTTGGCGCAATGTCCGGGCTCTATGGTGGATGCGATAAAATCTCCCATCCGAGATCCCGTAGCTTCTTACAAGTCATTAAAGAAGTGTGTGGTCTGGCGTTGTCTTTCCTGTTGGCCAATTCTGGTCGCTTCTGATCGATCGCCAGCATCAAGCGGTCCAGTTTGTTCGCAGTAGATAGTAGAATTAAGCATCTGGCTATATGGGAGAAACTCATAGTGTATGATTCCCTTCCAAAACACAGAGCAAAACTACCGACGTTTTGTAGGTTATGTCAAGACCATTCAATCGATATATAGCATTACCCGATACCGATATGTAGCGCTTTGCACAAAGCCGCAGAATTCAAAAACCATTCGAGTTTTCGCATGTGCCCCAGGTGCATAAATTTAACGTACTTTGCTGTACTATTTCCACTTAGCATAAAATCGTTCGCTGCTGATAGCTACTTTGACCTACACACCTATCACACCATTTGTCATAACACTTGGAAAACTTTAACCCGACCTTCTGGTAGATGTAATTGCTTACTTAGGTTGTTTTTCTGTAAACTGATAATAAACCGTGTTATACATGTCATGTATATAAACCCAGATCTAAGCTCAATAAAATGAGTACAAAAAGAATTCTTGACGTATTCACTTCTCCGCACCCCAATTTTTTCTGACTTTTGTCACTAATTGTGCACTTGCGGCACGCAAAAAAAAAAACATTTTTAGCAAACAAAATTTCGATAGAAATCCTGCTTTAAGGCTTGAATCCTTTCTGGAGAAAGGTGGTGTGTCAGCAAATTCTTTAGGTTGGTGTCTAAATGGTTGCGCAAACATTCTCATGCTTGTCCAATGTCGACAATAGCGATGTTGCAGTTGCTGGGCTGGATGTCGTTGTTGATGTAATTACACATCCAAAACTTGACGATACTGCAATGATATTGTAAAATTTCTTTTGTCAGCGCAGCCCACACATAGTTATTTCCAAGCTGAATATCCACCTCTGAGTTGGTCGTTGTCGTTTTAGTTTTAACGGATGCTATTAAAGAGACAGGTATTCGGCATGGCGAAGGCATAATACCAAGTTCCTTAATGCACCCTTCCGATATATAGGACCCAGTGTCTGACAGCACCCGGCAAGTTGAATACGATCCCTTTGGATTGAGTACATAAACCAATGCAGTGGGGAGCGTTCCTTTTATCTGCCCCGGTGTGAGGCTACTAATTCGTTCAGCAGGTGCTAGTGCAATATACTCATAAAAATCATCGAATCAGCCTGGACCTGTTCATGTCCTTGTTCCTGTACAGTCATTAAGATGCTTGGCTGACTTTGGTTAATAGAGGGCTGACCAGAGGATATTTACAAATTAATATGTGAATAATGCTTGCCGAGGCAGTGTCTTCAGCGATATTTTGATTCACATCTGGCAAATTCATGATCTGGTTTCAAGCAATTAAAGCATAATCGCTTCTCTTTGGCAAAGCGTGGCGCTGCTCGACAGAAAGTCAAAGGAAGTGCCCACAATCGTACAGTGTATGCTCATTTGATAAGCATTGAACACATTTAAACCTATGTCCAGCTGATAAAAATAATCGTGCAGATTCTTTTGCGCTTGGAGTAAGCGTTGCGGTTTTGAATGTACCTTCATGTTGGCTAAGCTTCCAATAGGATGTCTCTGCTGAATCCACCCACTTGCGTCTAGACTCCGAGTCGATTTCGACCAAAACAAGGTGGATTACGCAACATTCGCGTCCAGTTTAACAAACTGCATCTAATCCAGGCACAATTTCATTTGCACCATCAGAAAACTTTCGTAGAATGCCCGCGTTTGTAGTAGGGTTGTTGATAATATATCAAAATATCAATATATCGATATTTTTTTCTAAAAATGATATATTTTTATCGTGATTTTTTGTTTGCCCAAATATCGGAATTCCGATATTTTTTTTGATATTATACCCTTGCAGAGGGTATTATAATTTTGGTCAAAAGTGTGCAACGCAGTGAAGGAGACATCTCCGACCCTATAAAGTATATATATTCTTGATCAGGATCACCTCCTGAGTTGATATAAGCATGTCCATCTGCCCGTCTGTCTGTCCGTCTGTCTGTTTCTACGCAAACTAGTCTATCAGTTTTAAAGATATCGAATTGAAACTTTGCACACACCCTTCTTTCCTTTGCACGCAGTATATAAGTCGGAACGGCGGGATCGGCCGACTATATCCTAAAGCTGCCATATAACAATCGTTCAGATCGGAAATGCCATAACTTTGGTGTTTGTAATGTGTGACGGTTCGTCGCTGTCGGGTGGCTCAGGGATGGCCAGGATTTGTCACAAGAATGTGTTTGTATCAGGCGTGGTTGCTGAAAGAGAGTTCCGACCCAGCCCAGAGTAGAAGTCGTGGGAAATTACTTAGTAATTGATTAGAACTAGGTTTTATTTCGGTAAATATCTTGACATTTGATTAATCACTAACGAGTTCTCCGATTTGACGGGGTTCCACCCTTGCTGCCGTTGCTTCCTTCGTCCACTTAGAATACCTGGTATCGGGGTCGTTCCGCTGTTCGAGAGGACCAATACGGGATGTGTTGCCTGAAATGAAAATAGGGTGCTTAGGGACCCTGAAGTCAGCCACGAGCGAGAGAGTTTGTTGCTTGGGGACCCTGAAGTCAGCCACAAGAGAGAGAGAGTTTGTTGCTTGGGGACCCTGAAGTCAGCCACAAGAGAGAGAGTTTGTTGCTTGGGGACCCTGAAGTCAGCCACAAGAGAGAGAGAATTTGTTGCTTGGGGACCCTGAAGTCGGCCCCAAGAGAGAGAGAGAAGTGCTTGGGGACCCTGAAGTCAGCCACAAGAGAGAGAGAATTTGTTGCTTGGGGACCCTGAAGTCAGCCGCAAGAAAGAGAGAGAAGTGCTTGGGGACCCTGAAGTCAGCCGCAAGAGCGAGAGATCAGCCGGTGAACCGTGCCGTAAGGAGGTGTGATCCTAAAATCAGACGTCTCCTAGGGATACCTCCAGGAGGAGGGACTACTACTAAGCTAAGGAGCTAACTACTAGGTATAAGCGGACTTGGATCGAATGATCCAGTCCACCAAAAAAATGACTTCGCTGCTTACCACCACTGGGAAGTAGATCCTTCACCCTTAGACGGTTGGCTGCTAAGTGCCTTTCCATGGCCCGTGGCCCGTCTTATATAGGGCTCGGCGAGATCTAGTGTGCCCCTATCTGCGCGATCGTTGGCGCGCGCGTTCTCGGTTTGAATTTGAAATTAACTTCTTTTGTTTCATGCTTTTTTTATTCTTATTCATTTAATTCATTTACTTCATTTTATTTAATTCATGCTTTTCTTATTTATTGTGCGCGCAGCGTCACACTCCCCCCGTCATGGATTCAAGACGTGTCGTACAATTGTTACATAATTCCCCCTATTTACGATTACTCTCCACATCCTTTCTCCCTCTTTTACCAGCCAGCGCTGCTGCTTTCCAGGTTTCTTCTCATCCAGCTTCTTCTTAATGATGTTTTTGGTTGTTCTGGACAGTATTACTCCCTCCGGTAGTGTCCAACCCTCGTCGTTAGACTCCTCCTCGTGGAGCTCCAGTATATCCCTATCCGGTGTACCCATTACCCTTTGCTCCTGGGCAGTTTCGGCCGTTTGGCTGTTGCCTTGCCTGGAGTGAATAGTCCCGGTTGGTGCCGTGGTTTTTAGTTTTGCCGGTGCCGTCCTCTTCCGAGTGGTTCCCGGCATCGGTGCTGGCTCTATAAGTTTTGCCATCTTTTGTGTCGCCCGTAACTTCGCGTGTTTCTCCCGGAATTTTCGTGCTGCCTCCGTGAATTTGTTCATTTTTCCTGTAATGAGACAAATGTTTGTGTTAGGCTTAACGTGTAGTTTTGGTGTTGGATTTAGTGTTGTGTTATGGTTATGGTGTAGTGTTGGTTTACGTTTGGGGTATGGTGTAGTGAGATGACTAATGTTATGTGAGTTGTGTGTTGTGGATTTGTGTAGTGTTTGGTTATGTGTATTCAATGATAGATTGTGCTTTTTGTGTGTTGCCAATGCATCGTGTTCATTCTGTATTGTACTTGTTCCTACGTACTGTTTTATGTCTCCGATGTATACTCGCTTTGTTTTTCGTGTGCTCTGGTCTCTCACTGTCATGATTACGGGTGACACGAAATTGGTTACCTTCCAGGGGCCGTCGTACTTTGGTGCTAGTTTGGCGTTAAATTTTTTTGCCGCTTTTGACAGATAGTGCGTCTTGCACCATACCAAGTCCCCGACATCTGGTTTCCAGTCCCTTTTCCGTAGGTTGTAGTGATGTTTTTGTTGTTCCGCGGCTTCTTCTGTATACTGTGTTGCCTCCTTTCGTACGTCTTTCAACCTGTTCCATCTTTGTTCTATACTTTCCTCCTGTAACCCCGATCCTTTTGTTACCCTGTCGAACACCGTGTTTGGTAATCTTAGCTCTTTTCCGAATACTAGATGCGCAGGGCTATATTTTGTAGATTCTGATACACTACTATTGTATGCTAACATTAGCTCCGGTAAATGTTCGTCCCACGTGGTTTGATCCTCTCCTGCTAGCTGTGCGATCATCGTTTTCACTGTTCGATTCGTTCGCTCGGTAGGGTTCTCCTGGGGCGTGTACGGTGCCGTCAACTGTTGCCGTATCCCCCATTTTTCCATGGCCTTTCTTGTTTTTCCTCCTGTGAACTGAACCCCATTGTCCGAGATCAGAGTTTTTGGTGATCCAACTCTCGCAATTACCCTTTCTCTAAAGACTCGTAGGAATGCGTCCGCTGTAGCCTGTCTGATTGCTGCAAATTCTACCCACTTCGAGAATTTGTCCACGATTACTAATAGTGTGGTGTTTCCGTGCTTTGATCTGGGTAGAGGTCCTACGAAATCCACACATATGGTTTCCCACGGTGCTTCTGCCACTTTTGTCAGCATCTTCCCAGCTTTTTTCTGTTGCGATACCTTGTATTTTTGGCAACACTCGCATTTCTGTACGTATTTCCTTACGTCCTTGTTCATTCGTGGCCAGAAATATCGGTTTTTTACCCTTCTCAGTGTCTTGAACATGCCCAGGTGTCCTGCTTCTGATGTACTGTGGTTTTCCGTCAACACCTGTTGAATTTCAGCTTCAGTTATGCACAATTTCCATGGTTGTGTGTCTTTCCGATTGCTACCCAGTTTATATAGCCTGCCTGCCTCTATCTTGAATTCCGTGTTTTCTTGGTTTTGTTCCAGTTCCTTGTATTTTTCCTCAATCCATGTCTCCGTGTACTGTATTGTTTTTAACTCGTTCTGTGGTGTTCTGGATAAGGCGTCTGCTACCGCATTCCATTTTCCCTTTCTGTACTGGACTTCAAACTGAAATGGTTGTAGACCTAGTGCCCATCTGGCCACTCTTCCCGACGGGCTTTCTATTGAATTTAGCCACTTCAAAACCATGTGGTCTGTTATCACTATGAACCGATAGCCTTCGAGGTACATCTTGTATTTGTTGATGCCCCAATATATTGCTAAGCATTCTTTTTCAGTTGCGCTGTAATTTTTCTCTACTTTACTCAACCTCCTGCTGGCAAATGCTATCACATGCTCCCCGTCCTCTCCGTCCTGCGTTAAGACCGCGCCTACGCCTAAGTCACTGGCATCCGTTTGTAGTTTAAATTGCCTTGTGAAATCGGGGCATGCCAGTACCGGTGCCTTTGTTAGGCTCGCTTTCAGTTGGTCGAACGATTCCTGTTGTTTCTTGGTCCATTCGAATTTTTGTCCTTTCCTGATCAAACCTTGCAACGCTCCTGCCTGTTCGGTGAAATTTGGTATGAACCGTCGGTACCATGACGCCATTCCTAAAAAACTGTGTACTTCCTTTGTGGATCTCGGTGCTGGTAAGTCTCGAATTGCCGCTACTTTGTCTGGGTCTGTCCGTATGCCCCGATCGCTTATGACATGTCCCAGGTACTTTAGCTCCTTTTGGAAGAAGTGGCATTTGTCTGGATTAATCCGCAGGTTTGCGTTCTGTAGTCTCCTGAATACCTCTGTTAGCTTCTCCAGATGTTCACGTTTGTTCCGGCCAATAACCACTATGTCGTCCAGATATGCAAATGCAAACGGTTCCATTTCTGGCCCTATTATTGAGTCCAGTGCTCTCTGAAATGTTGCAGGGGCTGTGGTTAGTCCAAATGGCATAACTTTCCACTGGAACAGTCCACGTCCGGGGACTGTAAACGCCGTGTATTGCCTACTGTCCCTATCCATTGGAATCTGCCAGTATCCTGACTTGAGATCTATTGTACTGATGAATTTTGCCTCTCTTAACTGGTCCAAGATGAAGTTCATTCTTGGTACCGGATAGGCGTCTTTTTCTGTCTTGTCGTTCAGTAGTCGATAATCCACACACATTCTCCATTCGTTGTTCTTCTTTCTCACTAGCACTACTGGCGCACTGTACGGGCTACGTGAGGGTTCTATGAGTCCCAGTGCCAACAACTCGTTCACCTGTTCATTGATGATTGCCTGTTGTTTCGGATTTCGAGGATAGTACCTCTGTTTAATCGGTTTATCATCCTTAAGGTAAATCTTATGTTTTGTTATATTACTTGTTCCCTGCATTCCTTCAAATACTTGCCTTTGTGTCTCCAGAAAGTCCTGTACTTCTTTTTCGGATGGTTCCCCTGTCGTGTCTTCTTGCTCTGTAGTCGTCTCCGATTGTTCCTCTTCGCCTCCGGGCTCTCTTATTTCCAGCTCTAAATTTCCACACCTCAGCGTACTGTGTACCCCTGCCAAAAAGTCCATCCCTAGCAGTATTCCTCCTGCTACTTCTGTCAGTATCAAAAACGACACACTGAACACTCTTCCTCCAAATTGGACTTCTGCTGTGAACTCTCCTACCGCCTTCTGCGTCGTTCCGTTGGCCATTGTTATTTTTGCACGGGCTCCACACCATCTGCCCTGGTGTTTCAGATCTTGATATCTGTTTCTGCTTATCGCGCTCCTGGATGCTCCTGTGTCCACTATTCCTTTCGCTGTCCTGCTTCCGACCCTTATCCGGGCTATTATTTGGAACCCGTCGCAACCCAACTGCTCCCCTGCTGCTGGCTCTTTTGTCGCCGCCTGAGTTGCCAGCTTTATCTGCTCAGGCCTCCTGCGTTTCCCGGCCCCGCCCTGCAGCAGTCCGTGGTTCTTGTATCGTTTCTTCCACAGATCCAGCAAAACAGCCTCGGTGGATTGTTACACGTGCGTGCCCCGTGTCCGGTTCCTCCACAGCGCATGCATATCTCCGGTCTTAGCTGCTGCACAGGTTGGCTTGACTGTGTCCGGTCCTCTGCCTCTATTCCTTCTACCTCCTCCGCCAGTTTGAGAAACTCAGTCAACGAGTTGAATCCTGCCCTCCTAGCGTACAGCTTTATCTTGCTCCTGCTGTTTCTGTACACTCGGTCCAATTTGGCTTCCTCTGAGAGTTTCGTGAATTGCATCAGTTTTCTTAGTCCCATTGCGTATTCTCTTATGGGCTCTGTTTCTCTCTGTCTCATCTGTGCAATCTGATTCTCTAACTGTTCTTCATACCTTGGTGGTAGAAAGTATTCTAGTATTTCTGTTCTGAACTGTGTCCATGTTGTGATCATGCTCGGCGTGGTGTTCCACCAATCACTCGCGATCCCCTCCAGGATGAATGGCATCGTCTGTATCAGCTGGTCCTCCCGGATTCCGTATCCGCCTGCCCATTGTTCCATTTTGCTTAGGAACTCCAGTGGGTTTGTTGTTCCTTGATACCGGATGCCCCAACTGCGTACCCGGTCTATGACTTCTGTTTCCATTTTTCTTTCCAATTTTTCTTCCATGTCGTCGCCTAGACCTGCTCTTTTAGTGGCCATTATCTCCTCCTGTTCCCTGGTTACCACGATCGCCGGGCTTTTTTTTCTTCTATATCTTTCCGACAGTTCTGCCAGTCTTTGTTTGACCGTTTCTGTATGATCCGTTCTTTTGGCGAATGCTGCCAACAGACGTCTTAAATCTTCACTTCTTTCTGCCGTTCCTAATCCGAACTCCTCTGTGTATTTCGTTAGTTCGCTCTTTGGTGCCAGATATACCCAGCTCGACATTACTCCGCTGTTGTCGGTTTATCTCTTGCAACCACTTTAACCTGCTCGGGCGCCACTGTGACGGTTCGTCGCTGTCGGGTGGCTCAGGGATGGCCAGGATTTGTCACAAGAATGTGTTTGTCTCAGGCGTGGTTGCTGAAAGAGAGTTCCGACCCAGCCCAGAGTAGAAGTCGTGGGAAATTACTTAGTAATTGATTAGAACTAGGTTTTATTTCGGTAAATATCTTGACA
This sequence comes from Drosophila carrolli, assembly GCA_018152295.1. Classification (NCBI taxonomy): domain Eukaryota; kingdom Metazoa; phylum Arthropoda; class Insecta; order Diptera; family Drosophilidae; genus Drosophila; species Drosophila carrolli. The sequence continues at coordinate 135,152 of JAECXJ010000051.1, read as the reverse complement.
TTTGATTAATCACTAACGAGTTCTCCGATTTGACGGGGTTCCACCCTTGCTGCCGTTGCTTCCTTCGTCCACTTAGAATACCTGGTATCGGGGTCGTTCCGCTGTTCGAGAGGACCAATACGGGAAATGAAATGAAAATAGGGTGCTTAGGGACCCTGAAGTCAGCCACGAGCGAGAGAGTTTGTTGCTTGGGGACCCTGAAGTCAGCCACAAGAGAGAGAGAGTTTGTTGTTTGGGGACCCTGAAGTCAGCCACAAGAGAGAGAGAGTTTGTTGCTTGGGGACCCTGAAGTCAGCCACAAGAGAGAGAGAGTTTGTTGCTTGGGGACCCTGAAGTCAGCCACAAGAGAGAGAGAATTTGTTGCTTGGGGACCCTGAAGTCGGCCCCAAGAGAGAGAGAGAAGTGCTTGGGGACCCTGAAGTCAGCCACAAGAGAGAGAGAATTTGTTGCTTGGGGACCCTGAAGTCAGCCGCAAGAAAGAGAGAGAAGTGCTTGGGGACCCTGAAGTCAGCCGCAAGAGCGAGAGATCAGCCGGTGAACCGTGCAGTAAGGAGGTGTGATCCTAAAATCAGACGTCTCCTAGGGATACCTCCAGGAGGAGGGACTACTACTAAGCTAAGGAGCTAACTACTAGGTATAAGCGGACTTGGATCGAATGATCCAGTCCACCAAAAAAATGACTTCGCTGCTTACCACCACTGGGGAGTAGATCCTTCACCCTTAGACGGTTGGCTGCTAAGTGCCTTTCCATGGCCCGTGGCCCGTCTTATATAGGGCTCGGCGAGATCTAGTGTGCCCCTATCTGCGCGATCGTTGGCGCGCGCGCGTTCTCGGTTTGAATTTGAAATTAACTTCTTTTGTTTCATGCTTTTTTTATTCTTATTCATTTAATTCATTTACTTCATTTTATTTAATTCATGCTTTTCTTATTTATTGTGCGCGCAGCGTCACAAATGTTAGGAAGTTGGGATTTTCTATGGGTTTTATTTTTGGACAATCAATCCGACGTATATCTATATATCTGCCATATACCTGAACAATCGGAAATGCCATAACATAAGTGTTTTTAAAGTTTTAAAAAACAAGAGAGAACGGTATAGTCGAGTGCCTCGACTATTAGATACCCGTTACTCAGCTAAACAACTTTAGATTTTGCATTAACATAATGTGAATTAGAGTGATCACAGGAAAAAAGGACAAAAAGTTCAAATTATCAATTTGAATTAGGCGATCTCTTGGTGCTGGCAGCTTTACAGCACGAGCATGAGCACCAGCGCTGCTTTAGCGCAGGCAGCTTTTGTCCTGCACCAGCATACACACATACGCCATTGTTTGACTCAGACCTCCAATTTGGCTAACTTGATTTGATTTGCATAGTTCTTGGGATATAGTTTGGTATTGACAAATGAAAACCATCGCAATTTCCTTTAATAGAAATCCATATCGAGAATTAACGTTGACTCTGTTGAGCACCTTGGCCAGCTGTTCCAAAGTCATCCGTTAGATGGCGCTATTGTACTGCGCCATCTACCCGGGCCATGAAAGGCGGAAATGTAGGCGCTAGCCAGGCTTAAGCGTTTAATGAGTTTTTGGGCGTTAGAGTGGGCGTGGCAAACTTTTATTAGGCCATTCGATAGGTATTGACGAAACAAATACATATCAATTAAAATTTTCATAATAGCATCAAAACTGTGGCCACAGCTTGTGGCTTGTGGGCGTCTGAGGGGGCGTGGCACCATTTTGAAACAAACTTGCGCTGCGTAGGAACTCCTAAAATCTACATGCAAAATGCCAATCTTCTAGCTTTTTTAGTTTCCGAGATCTCATCGTTCATACGGACAGACAGACGGACAGACAGACGGACAGACGGACAGACGTACATGGCTAGATCGACTCGGCTAGTGATCCTGAACAAGAATATATATACGTAGTTGCAGAATTATTGATTGGAATTAGATTAAATTCATTTAAAGCTTCCTCAAGTCGATGAGTGGTTGTGGATGTGCAAATATTAAAATCTCCTAATATAACCAATTTGCTATTATTTTCTAAGCTGCGTATCCTTTCTACGTCCGACATAACTTCATTACGAAATTGTGCTATAGGAAACGTTGGATTCCTATAAACAACAATGAAGGTTGTATTAAGATATTTGAAGGCAATTGATTGGTATATAGTTATTGAGCTCAAAGACCTATTTGTCTCAAACAAGAAAACTATATTTTCGGCAATATTTTGCTTGGCATAAATCATAATTCCATTTTTGTTAATACCATTCAATCGATTGCTATCAATTCTTCTTATTATGTCGAAACCTTGTAAAGAAAAGTCTTCGCTGGGAAAACTTTCAAGTTTCGACAAAACAAAGAAAATTTGCACAACAAATAATAGGGTCGTTAAAAATATCTTCGCGATGGCTTCGAATAGACTCAACATTATGATAATACAGGGAGATGTCTTCGTTTCTGTTAACCACAAACTCATAATGCGTAGTCAAAAACTTTTCCTCTCTTAACTTTTGAAGTTCGTCTTGGACATTTGGAGCTCCAAATCTTGTTGGAAGGAACAAAGTCGCCTAGAAGAAAAAGTCCTGATGCGCTAGTGGCTCTCCTGCATCCAACATATAACAAAGCTCGCTTGATGCCTCTTTTAAGATGCACGGCGACTTTGCTATATGTTGCTCCTTGGCTTTTGTGGATGGTAATAGCCTCAGCAGGAACAATTGGAAATTGTTTTCGGTCAACAGAAGCATGCTCCGATCTTCCACATTGAAAAACTCGAGAGGCTTTTACTATTGGAGTCCATTCGGGATCGGGACGGTTCCGAACTTTTGATCTCGCGATAGCGCCAACCGTGGGTTCAAAAAATTTACTAAATTTGAGCCATTCACTAAGCAATGGTCAATTGGCATCAGCTGACCAGTTGCTTCATTTACAAGTCCGTCACTTGTGTCTATATTGACGGTTACCATATACTTAGCAGTTGTTTTGTGGTGAAAAATGGCAAAACCTGTGTTTCAGAGGTTTTTATATTTTGAGCATATCTTAACGTGTTTTCTCGGTTCGGGTGGATATGTTCGCAGTTTTCACTGTATCAACAGCAGTGGAAACCAACTCTTACGTCCCAATTTGCGCTAGTTTTAGGGAATTGTAATTGTTAACTTCTTCGTTAGAAAAAAATGAATAAATGAACTTCGCTGGGTGAAATAACACTTTGCTTAAGGAGCTCTATATCTGCAATTGTGATGCAAGCCTCAGATATTTGGCGCATTATTTCTGTGAGCTCAAACTACTTAAAGTTGCTCCATAAGCTATTTCCTGCTAAAACGCTATAAGGATTAATTGTCCTCTCCGAAATTTTTTTTTATAGATTGTTGAACACGCCACACAAGGATGGACCTTGTTTTCGTGTATTGACGAATTATTTCTAAAGATCCCAAAAAAGCGGGTAGCGGGTGCTCCATGCTTGAACAAATCAGGTGTGGTCATAGCCGATCAAACGTTAATCACGATGTGCATTTACAGAAGACGACCGTGTCTGTCTCCGAAAATATCAAACTGTCTCCAACTGGGAAAAGCTGCTTTAGATCTCCAAAAACTATAATTGATTTTCCACCAAAACTTAAGTTACGGCTTCGGAAAATTTGAAAAATTAAAGCATTTTAGAACCAACCATAGAAATTTCATCAATTATAATCAGTTGGAGATCAATCAACTTGCAATAAATTGTATTTAAACTATTTGCTTAAAGGTCTTAAAGGACTTGAAGCCTGATAAATTGGAAGAGAAAACACTGAATGTAGAGTCAGTCCTCCAATTCCAAAAGCAGCTTTTCCAGTCGGAGCACATAATAAAACCTTTGCTGAATCCGTAGCACCATGAAGCTTATTTGCTTTTTCCTACACCGGCCCCTCCTCCAACATATTCGTAAAAAATATTTTTACAAACAACATTATGCATCACATGTGCATAATATTGTCTTTGTTTGTAGTTGAGGGACCGAGTTAGCGGGCAAAGGTCATCATTGATATTTGGAACTGCCAAAGCTCTAAACTCTTCCTCTAAAAATTGGGAGGTTCTTCTGCATCAGGATCATTATCTCTCCTATCCTCTTGCAAATCTTCCAGAACTCTTTCTAACTCCATATCATCAAACACATCATAGTTCCTTTTCATTTTCTTAATGGCTTCATGGTTTACACGGAATGTGTTTTCAATGTCGTTTCGCCAAGGATAGAAGAGCATTAAATGCTCTCGGAAATAATCGGAAGGTGAAGAGTTAATGCTAAAGCGAACCCATCTTAGAATCCACCGAGTTGTTTGAAAGTCGGTCTAATTCTTCATTTGAGCGAGCCAATCTAACTCGTTTGTCTGGATGGCAAGTGTCTAAAAAAATAGTACCTTCAATTGCTTTTTGTGCCGATATTTCTGTAGCGTTAATAAACTTATTCCCTTCTGCCATGGTTTCATCACAAAATGATAAAAGTTGTTAAATAAAGCTCCGCCTTTATGTGAAATAGTCCTTAAAGCTTCCTTAATTTTTTAAACAAAGATTTATTATCTTCAATATTGACTTCGATTTCTTCTATTGGATGCAAAATAAGCGTTTCGGGCATAGGAGGATATGGCATATTGAATCGGCAGAACTCCTGTCCGCGTAACACTCTTAGGCAAGAAGCACTAAGCTTGTGGCGTTAATACTGAATTACTTCTTGTAGTTCAGTATGGAATTCGATTCTCCAATAAAAATGAGAAAGATTGAATTCCCCAAAAATATCTGTTTTGAACAATTTCATTAATTGTCGCAACCTGTAATCGAAGTATCGAGAGCACGTCACTGGATCGGATCGGATTAACCGAGCCTTTTCGGAGCTGGAAAGAGCTGCCGCTTCTTCCTCGCTTATAATCCTTCTATTATCCAATAGAAGAGACAGGATAACTAAAAGTTCATTCCACTTAGTTTCAGCAGCGGAAAGAGTTATAAAAAACGCTGAGAGCCCAAATTGTCGAATCAAGGCTGTAACTTAGAAAGGCAGAGTGATGGTAGTTTGCCAAGAGAAATGGCACGACGACAAGTGTGGCAAAAGTTATATTTGCCGGACGGACTGGGAAATTTTCTTGACAAATAAAAGGCGTTGCCAAGGAGAGGGAATTTAGAGGAGATAGCCAGGATGTATAATCCACTTACCTTCGAACGGAACCATGTTCCTCCACAGCAAATACAAATAGCCGTTGGGCCTTCCTTAATGTTCCTGTGATACAGATCCCTCGCTGTTGCTCGAATCCTACTTCGCTGTTGTCCTCGTTCCTGTTCCAGTTCATCCTCCGAAAGTTGAGCTCTTGCGTCCATGTTTCGTTGCGACTGCCTTTGGGAGGCATCCAGTCGATTTTGGGGGCCATTCTAAAGTTTAATAATCGATCCTCTGCCATTTGCCGAATTTGTTCTTCCCGAATCCTCCGCTGTTGTCGTATTTCCCGGCGCTGTGATGTGTTTATCCGCTGCTCCTGTGATCTTGCGATGGGATTTCTCCTGGTTGCTCTCCTCTTATCGGCGTCCCTTTCCCGTTCTCGCTGCCTGTCTTCCGTATCCCTTCGTCGCTGTCAGTGCTCTCCAGTGTTCCTTTCCTGTTTCCTTGCACGTTCCTCTGGGACCTCGCGATGAGCAGCTCGTGCTGCGGCGTCCCGAATCCGCTCTAAAATTCGAAATTCGGGATTGTTCCTCCGAGTGGCATGGTCAGCTGTATTTTGCACCTGCTCTTGTCGCCGCTCCTCGGTGTCTTCTCGACGAATTGTACGCGCTGTGGCGTCTCGAACCCGTTCAGGATTTCGGTACTCCGGAATAGTCCTCCGAGTAGAGTGCTCAGCAGTGTTTCGCAACTGCTCTCGTCGTCGCTCCTCGGGGTCCTCTCGACGGATCGCGTGGGTATCCATGTTCCGAATCCGTTCAGGAATTCGAAACTCCGAAATAGTCCTCCGAGTAGAGTGCTCAGCAGTGTTTCGCAACTGCTCTCGCCGTCGCTCCTCGGGGTCCTCTCGACGGATCGCGTGTGCATCCATGTCCCGAATCCGTTCAGGAATTCGAAACTCCGAAATAGTCGAGTGCTCAGCAGTGTTTCGCAACTGCTCTCGTCGTCGCTCCTCAGACTCCTGTCGACGGGTCGTGCGTGCTTTCGTATCCCGAGTCCGCTCTAAGACACGATAGTCGACGATTCGAATGTCTTGCAGCATCCTGAATACGCTCCGCAGAACGCATTTCTGGGTTAGTCCTCCGAGACACATGCTCAGCAGTGTTTCGCAACTGCTCTTGTCTTCGCTCCCCAGAGTCCTCCTGGCGATTTGAATGCGCTTGTGCGTCCCGAATCCGTTCAAGGTTGCGAACCCTTTCACTTCTTCTCCACTGCGCGCGGGCAGTAGAATCCTGAGCACGACTTTCCTCCCGAAAGTTAGGGTTATTGTCGCGAGCATTGGCGATATGTTGAGAGTTTCGAGCTCTTATTTGGGACGCATTTCGTTCATATCGGGCTCTACTGCGACTTAAAGCAGCTTGGCGACGTTGCTCCTGTGACAAATGTGATCCACGTGGCATTTTTATAGTGCTGTATGAAAAAATAAAAATTATGAAATGATATATATATAAAATCACCGGCATGAAATGCCATTTTAGGAAAATTTGAAAGTTATTAGTAAAATGTACTTACCAAAGTTTGTGTTTCGAATAGCACGCTATTACATTTAATTTTAATCACTTGTAAAAAAAATTTTTGGAAAAAATAATTTTTATCACTTGTAAAAAATAATTTTTATCACTTGTAAAAAATCATTTTTGCACTTGTAACAGACAGAGTATCGTCGTCACTCGATACATTTTTTCATTGACTGATCTACGGATTATAGGATTTCTAAATATATAGCCAAGTTAGGTAATATCCAAAATTAAAAAGAATTATCCCTAGACCATTTAAAGGTTCCCTAATTTGACCCTTTTAAAAGGGGCAATAAACTCTTGTTTTATTATGTACCTGTGCTACCTGTTGTGCAATTTAAATGTTATGAATAATTTTGGTCCTACAATAGGTATTACCTGATATTGTACAGTTACAAAGCCACTCATTCCTGCGTTACCGGTTGCGAAGTTCAGGACCTTTGTACAATTACTGCCCCTTGCACGTGTTCATTGAACCAATTGAACGTTTGCCAAATTTGACCTGTTTACCAGGTTATAATGGGATAATCCCGTGGATTTCTTTAAATAAAATGTCTCTGTTATCTAGAAAGTAATGGGTTGTAAACTAAAGCATGTAAATCCAGTCGTAATTTGTATGACCGTTACTGTCACTCCCTTGCATTATAAAAGTGGCTGAAAAAGGTAGATATGTTAAATTCAAATTTTGAAGAATATAATTTACAGAATATTCTGCAAGGGCTTCGCCCGAAGTTAGCTTTCCTTTCTTGTTTTTTGATATTTTTGTCTTTGGTCACTCTGAATTCCAATGCGACATCGAGTGAACGAATTCAAGCGCGAAATAATAAAGAGGAGTGTAAAATCAAACTATTCGGATATAAAAAACGGCGTTCGCCATCATATGTGTTGTGTGCGACTCAAGAAGCAGGATGACTGATGCACACATAATGCAAAGGGTGTTCTTAAAATCCCTAAACACAGCATACTGGTTATAAAATATATATAATAAAAATACTATTGTTTTTAAAAAGGAACTTATTGTCTTTTATTGTGGGCGGTCAATTTTTTATTTAACACAAAAAATATCAAACATATCAAATATATCGACATTTTTATGTGATATTTTAAAAATTATAATTTTTTTATACCCTTGAAGGAGATATTTCCGACCCTATAAAGGATATATATTCTATTCTTCTATATCTGCAATTGTCATGCAGGCCTCAGATAAATGATTTAGGGCTTGAACAAATGCATGGTCTCCTCTTTGGCGCATTATTTCTGTGAGCTCAAAATATTTAAAGTTGCTCCATAAGCTATTTCCTATTAAAACACTATAAGGATTAACTGTCCTCTCCGAAAATATCCAACTGTCTCCAACTGGGAAAGCTGCTTTAGATCTCCAAAAACTATAATTGATTTGCCACCAAAACTCAAGTCAGGGCTTCGGAAAATTTGACGAAGCCGTTGATCCAAACATGAAAGCATTTTAGATTCAACCATAGAAATTTCATAAATTATAATCAGTTGGAGATCAATCAACTTGCAATGAATTGTATTTAAACTATCAATGCTAATTGGAAGAGAAAACACTGAATGTAGAGTCAGTCCTCCAATTCCGAAAGCAGCTTTTCCAGTCGGAACACATAATAAAAGCTTTGCTGAATCCGTAGCACCAGGAAGCTTATTTGCTCGCCAAGTCACAGACTGATAGATGGTAGAAATCAGTCTGCTTTTTCCTACACCGGCCCCTCCACCAACATATTCGTAAAAAATATTTTTAAAAACAACATTATGTCATCCTGAAGAATATTTACGTTCCACTCTATATATGGTACGGCCAAAGCTCTAAACTCTTCGTCTAAAAATTGGGAAGCAGGTTCTTCCGCATCAGGAGCATTATCTCCCCTATCCTCTTGCAAATCTTCCAGAACTCCTTCTAACTCCATATCATCAAACACATCATAGTTCCTTTTAATTATCTTAATGGCTTCATGGTTTACTCGAAATGTATTTTCAATGTCGTTGGAAAGAAGTTCAGCTTCTTCATTTCGCCAAGGATAGAAGAGCATTAAATGCTCTCGGAAATAATCGGAAGGTGAAGGTTAATGCTAAAGCGAACCAACCTTAAAATCAGGGGATGCCTACGTTTCTTAACGCAACCAGACCCATCCATCAGTGGATAACTTTGCTCAGCAACTTCATCTTCGTCATTTACCTCCACATCATTTGCTTCATCATAGTCTTCCCTATGATTAGCGGCAGATCGTGCATTTCGCTTGACAAATCTGTACCAAGCTGCAAAATCTGCTAAACAAATTCCTTCCAACTGCTCATGCCTTTGCACATATCGGTCAAGAATATTACGCTAAAAAAATATCCACCGAGTTGTTGGGAAGTAGCTCTAAATCTTCATTTGAGCGAGCCAATCTAACTCGTTTGTCTGGATGGCAAGTGTTTAAAAAAATAGTACCTTCACTTGCCTCCGACATATGTAGACCCAAAATATTGTAAGCTGCTTCTTGGGCCGATATTTCTGTAGCGTTAATAAACTTATTCCCTAGGTGCTGTAATTTTCCTTTAATGGAAATATTCCCATGGCTTATTTCTGACATGGCTTCACGGAGCAATTGCGATACGCCTCTGTTTGATTTGTTTATGTAGTTAATGATATAACTATAACAGGCGTACGCATCTAGGATAAATTGAATATCCATATTAGCTCTGTGTAAGCCTAGAATATCTCTATTATTGAGCAGTCGGTCGGAGAATTGTCTGCGAAGAAAAATTTGTGGCTTTTTTAAGCTGGAACGTAAGGCTAGCCTACAATGAAGCCTACAATCAAAATTAGTTTCAAGGTGGGACAGAAAATGATCAAAATTGTTAAACAAAGCTCCGTCTTCATTTGAAATGGTCCTTAAAGCTTCCTTAATTTTTTTAAACAAAGTTTTATAATCTTCAATATTGACTTCGTTTTCTTCTATTGGATGCAAAATAAGCGTTTCGGGCATAGGAGGATATGGCATATTGAATCGGCAGAACTCCTGTCCGCGTAACTCTCTTAGGCAAGAAGCACTATGCTTGTGGCGTTGATACTGAATTACTTCTTGTAGTTCAGTATGGAATTCGATTCTCAATAAAAATGAGAAAGATTGAATTCCCAAAAATATCTGTTTTGAACAATTTCATTAATTGTCGCAACCTGTAATCGAAGTATCGAGAGCAGTCACTGGATCGGATCGAATTAACCGAGCCTTTTCGGAGCTGGAAAGAGCTGCCGCTTCTTCCTCGCTTATAACCCTATTATCCAATAGAAGAGACAGGATAACTAAAAGTTCATTCCACTTAGTTTCAGCAGCGGAAAGAGTTATAAAAAACGCTGAGAGCCCAAATTGTCGAATCAAGGCTGTAACTTTTTTTTCTCAGCCTCCAAATGAGCTGGTGCAGACCGTAAGCCTTTCAGGATGTGCCATCACCTTGTTGCACAAGACGGTCAACAAATGATTCATCCCGCAGATTACCAGCGGTAACCGCTCCTGACTTTTTGCGTAAAGCAATTGAAATTGAATTTTGTATGCGCTGCATTTCGTAAAATTTATACATGTATAAAACTTTTGGAACTACAGCGCAACGACGGTCGTAAAAACGGATCTGGATTTGGGATCTGACTTTTTCCCATAGGTTGTATTTCCTTTAAATATTTCTCAGCAAGAAATAGTTGGAAAGGAAAGTTCCTCTGCGACTTCGTCAAGCGTTAAGCTTTTTGGCCGACGGCCTTCACCCGGTGCCAATGCAATGCGCTGAATTGCAGTATCATTATTTTCCAATAATGTTTCATGACCTGCGGGATTTAAATTTTTTTCTTCGAGCTCTGCAGCATTTTGGGATTGATATTGCTGGTTAAGAAGTTGCTCTACTGCTTCGCGATCAGATTCGTCCGCAATAAAAGGAATTTCATGAATTCCTTGAAGTTCTGTTAGCCATGATTCGTGTAGTAAAATGTTGTGCTTTCTGTAGAGCTCGGTATTTACTAAGTACCGTACAGCTTCAAGGACCCGAGCGGGTCGAATAGTTTCAGTCATGAAATTGTGAGCGTACTCTAGTCTCCTTTTTAAATGGACTTGGATGACATGGGTAGAGTCGAAAGAGCGTGGAAGCGCAGTCATAATATCGGGAACTGAAATTGGAACATTCACCATTGCCCCTGTAATTCCACATTGCCTTTCATGGCCGAGGGAAATAATCCTCATAAAAGGGATTCTCAGTGAAATAAGGCGTTCTTCGAGGCAGGTGAGTCCATTTAAGCACTCAGGGATTTCTGGGAAATCGAACCCATTAGAAAGGCAGAGTGATGGGAGTTTGCCAAGAGAAATGGCACGACGACAAGTGTGGCAAAAGTTATATTTGCCGGACGGACTGGGAAATTTTCTTGACAAATAAAAGGCGTTGCCAAGGAGAGGGAATTTAGAGGAGATAGCCAGGATGTATAATCCACTTACCTTCGAACGGAACCATGTTCCTCCACAGCAAATACAAATAGCCGTTGGGCCTTCCTTAATGTTCCTGTGATACAGATCCCTCGCTGATGCTCGAATCCTATTTCGCTGTTGTCCTCGTTCCTGTTCCAGTTCATCCTCCGAAAGTTGAGCTCTTGCGTCCATGTTTCGTTGCGACTGCGTTTGGGAGGCATCCAGTCGATTTTGGAGGTCCATCAAGTTTAACAATCGATCCTCCGCCATTTGCCGAATTTGTTCTTCCCGAATCCTCCGCTGTTGTCGTGTTTCCCGGCGTTGTGATGTGTTTATCCGCTGCTCCTGTGATCTTGCGATGGATTTCTCCTGGTTGCTCTCCTGTTATCGGCGTCCATTTCCCGTTCTCGCTGCCTGTCTTCCGTATCCCTTCGTCGCTGTCAGTGCTCTCCAGTGTTCCTTTCCTGTTTCCTTGCACGTTCCTCTGGGACCTCGCGATGAGCAGCTCGTGCTGCGGCGTCCCGAATCCGCTCTAAAATTCGAAATTCGGGATTGTTCCTCCGAGTGGCATGGTCAGCTGTATTTTGCACCTGCTCTTGTCGCCACTCCTCGGTGTCTTCTCGACGAATTGTACGCGCTGTGGCGTCTCGAACCCGTTCAGGATTTCGGTACTCCGGAATAGTCCTCCGAGTAGAGTGCTCAGCAGTGTTTCGCAACTGCTCTCGTCGTCGCTCCTCGGGGTCCTCTCGACGGATCGCGTGGGTATCCATGTTCCGAATCCGTTCAGGAATTCGAAACTCCGAAATAGTCCTCCGAGTAGAGTGCTCAGCAGTGTTTCGCAACTGCTCTCGCCGTCGCTCCTCGGGGTCCTCTCGACGGATCGCGTGTGCATCCATGTCCCGAATCCGTTCAGGAATTCGAAACTCCGAAATAGTCGAGTGCTCAGCAGTGTTTCGCAACTGCTCTCGTCGTCGCTCCTCAGACTCCTGTCGACGGGTCGCGCGTGCCTCCGTATCCCGAGTCCGCTCTGAGAAACGATAGTCGACGAATCGAATGTCTTGCAGCATCCTGAATACGCTCCGCAGAACGCATTTCTGGGTTAGTCCTCCGAGACACATGCTCAGCAGTGTTTCGCAACTGCTCTTGTCTTCGCTCCCCAGAGTCCTCCTGGCGATTTGAATGCGCTTGTGCGTCCCGAATCCGTTCAAGGTTGCGAACCCTTTCACTTCTTCTCCACTGCGCGCGGGCAGTAGAATCCTGAGCACGACTTTCCTCCCGAAAGTTAGGGTTATTGTCGCGAGCATTGGCGATATGTTGAGAGTTTCGAGCTCTTATTTGGGACGCATTTCGTTCATATCGGGCTCTACTGCGACTTAAAGCAGCTTGGCGACGTTGCTCCTGTGACAAATGTGATCCACGTGGCATTTTTATAGTGCTGTATGAAAAAATAAAAATTATGAAATGATATATATATAAAATCACCGGCATGGAATGCCATTTTAGGAGAATTTGAAAGTTATTAGTAAAATGTACTTACCAAAGTTTGTGTTTCGAATAGCACGCTATTACATTTAATTTTAATCACTTGTAAAAAATATTTTTTGTAAAAAATAATTTTTTTGTAAAAAATAATTTTTATCACTTGTAAAAAATCATTTTTGCACTTGTAACAGACAGAGTATCGTCGTCACTCGATACATTTTTTCATTGACTGATCTACGGATTATAGGATTTCTAAATATATAGCCAAGTTAGGTAATATCCCAAATTAAAAAGAATTATCCCTAGACCATTTAAAGGTTCCCTAATTTGACCCTTTTAAAAGGGGCAATAAACTCTTGTTTTATTATGTACCTGTGTTACCTGTTGTGCAATTTAAATGTTATGAATAATTTTGGTCCTACAATAGGTATTACCTGATATTGTACAGTTACAAAGCCACTCATTCCTGCGTTACCGGTTGCGAAGTTCAGGACCTTTGTACAATTACTGCCCCTTGCACGTGTTCATTGAACCAATTGAACGTTTGCCAAATTTGACCTGTTTACCAGGTTATAATGGGATAATCCCGTGGATTTCTTTAAATAAAATGTCTCTGTTATCTAGAAAGTAATGGGTTGTAAACTAAAGCATGTAAACCCAGTCGTAATTTGTATGACCGTTACTGTCACTCCCTTGCATTATAAAAGTGGCTGAAAAAGGTAGATATGTTAAATTCAAATTTTGAAAAATATAATTTACAGAATATTCTGCAAGGGCTCCGCCCGAAGTTAGCTTTCCTTTCTTGTTTTTTGATATTTTTGTCTTTGGTCACTCTGAATTCCAATGCGACATCGAGTGAACGAATTCAAGCGCGAAATAATAAAGAGGAGTGTAAAATCAAACTATTCGGATATAAAAAACGGCGTTCGCCATCATATGTGTTGTGTGCGACTCAAGAAGCAGGATGACTGACGCACACATAATGCAAAGGGTGTTCTTAAAATCCCTAAACACAGCATACTGGTCATAAAATATATATAATAAAAATACTATTGTTTTTAAAAAGGAACTTATTGTCTTTTATTGTGGGCGGTCAATTTTTTATTTAACACAAAAAATATCAAACATATAAAATATATCGACATTTTTATGTGATATTTTAAAAATTATAATTTTTTTTATACCCTTGAAGGAGATATTTCCGACCCTATAATGGATATATATTCTATTCTTCTATATCTGCAATTGTCATGCAGGCCTCAGATAAATGATTTAGGGCTTGAACAAATGCATGGTCTCCTCTTTGGCGCATTATTTCTGTGAGCTCAAAATATTTAAAGTTGCTCCATAAGCTATTTCCTATTAAAACACTATAAGGATTAACTGTCCTCTCCGAAAATATCCAACTGTCTCCAACTGGGGAAAGCTGCTTTAGATCTCCAAAAACTATAATTGATTTTCCACCAAAACTCAAGTCAGGGCTTCGGAAAATTTGACGAAGCCGTTGATCCAAACATGAAAGCATTTTAGATACAACCATAGAAATTTCATAAATTATAATCAGTTGGAGATCAATCAACTTGCAATGAATTGTATTTAAACTATCAATGCTAATTGGAAGAGAAAACACTGAATGTAGAGTCAGTCCTCCAATTCCGAAAGCAGCTTTTCCAGTCGGAACACATAATAAAAGCTTTGCTGAATCCGTAGCACCAGGAAGCTTATTTGCTCGCCAAGTCACAGACTGATAGATGGTAGAAATCAGTCTGCTTTTTCCTACACCGGCCCCTCCACCAACATATTCGTAAAAAATATTTTTAAAAACAACATTATGTCATCCTGAAGAATATTTACGTTCCACTCTATATATGGTACGGCCAAAGCTCTAAACTCTTCGTCTAAAAATTGGGAAGCAGGTTCTTCCGCATCAGGAGCATTATCTCCCCTATCCTCTTGCAAATCTTCCAGAACTCCTTCTAACTCCATATCATCAAACACATCATAGTTCCTTTTAATTATCTTAATGGCTTCATGGTTTACTCGAAATGTATTTTCAATGTCGTTGGAAAGAAGTTCAGCTTCTTCATTTCGCCAAGGATAGAAGAGCATTAAATGCTCTCGGAAATAATCGGAAGGTGAAGGTTAATGCTAAAGCGAACCAACCTTAAAATCAGGGGATGCCTACGTTTCTTAACGCAACCAGACCCATCCATCAGTGGATAACTTTGCTCAGCAACTTCATCTTCGTCATTTACCTCCACATCATTTGCTTCATCATAGTCTTCCCTATGATTAGCGGCAGATCGTGCATTTCGCTTGACAAATCTGTACCAAGCTGCGAAATCTGCTAAACAAATTCCTTCCAACTGCTCATGCCTTTGCACATATCGGTCAAGAATATTACGCTAAAAAATATCCACCGAGTTGTTGGGAAGTAGCTCTAAATCTTCATTTGAGCGAGCCAATCTAACTCGTTTGTCTGGATGGCAAGTGTTTAAAAAAATAGTACCTTCACTTGCCTCCGACATATGTAGACCCAAAATATTGTAAGCTGCTTCTTGGGCCGATATTTCTGTAGCGTTAATAAACTTATTCCCTAGGTGCTGTAATTTTCCTTTAATGGAAATATTCCCATGGCTTATTTCTGACATGGCTTCACGGAGCAATTGTGATACGCCTCTGTTTGATTTGTTTATGTAGTTAATGATATAACTATAACAGGCGTACGCATCTAGGATAAATTGAATATCCATATTAGCTCTGTGTAAGCCTAGAATATCTCTATTATTGAGCAGTCGGTCGGAGAATTGTCTGCGAAGAAAAATTTGTGGCTTTTTTAAGCTGGAACGTAAGGCTAGCCTACAATGAAGCCTACAATCAAAATTAGTTTCAAGGTGGGACAGAAAATGATCAAAATTGTTAAATAAAGCTGCGTCTTCATTTGAAATGGTCCTTAAAGCTTCCTTAATTTTTTTAAACAAAGTTTTATAATCTTCAATATTGACTTCGTTTTCTTCTATTGGATGCAAAATAAGCGTTTCGGGCATAGGAGGATATGGCATATTGAATCGGCAGAACTCCTGTCCGCGTAACTCTCTTAGGCAAGAAGCACTATGCTTGTGGCGTTAATACTGAATTACTTCTTGTAGTTCAGTATGGAATTCGATTCTCCAATAAAAATGAGAAAGATTGAATTGAAAAATATCTGTTTTGAACAATTTCATTAATTGTCGCAACCTGTAATCGAAGTATCGAGAGCACGTCACTGGATCGGATCGGATTAACCGAGCCTTTTCGGAGCTGGAAAGAGCTGCCGCTTCTTCCTCGCTTATAACCCTATTATCCAATAGAAGAGACAGGATAACTAAAAGTTCATTCCACTTAGTTTCAGCAGCGGAAAGAGTTATAAAAAACGCTGAGAGCCCAAATTGTCGAATCAAGGCTGTAACTTTTTTTCTCAGCCTCCCAATGAGCTGGTGCAGACCGTAAGCCTTTCAGGATGTGGTAGCCATCACCTTGTTGCACAAGACGGTCAACAAATGATTCATCCCGCAGATTACCAGCGGTAACCGCTCCTGACTTTTTGCGTAAAGCAATTGAAATTGAATTTTGTATGCGCTGCATTTCGTAAAATTTATACATGTATAAAACTTTTGGAACTACAGCGCAACGACGGTCGTAAAAACGGATCTGGATTTGGGATCTGACTTTTTTCCCATAGGTTGTATTTCCTTTAAATATTTCTCAGCAAGAAATAGTTGGAAAGGAAAGTTCCTCTGCGACTTCGTCAAGCGTTAAGCTTTTTGGCCGACGGCCTTCACCCGGTGCCAATGCAATGCGCTGAATTGCAGTATCATTATTTTCCAATAATGTTTCATGACCTGCGGGATTTAAATTTTCTTCGAGCTCTGCAGCATTTTGGGATTGATATTGCTGGTTAAGAAGTTGCTCTACTGCTTCGCGATCAGATTCGTCCGCAATAATAGTCCTCCGAGACACATGCTCAGCAGTGTTTCGCAACTGCTCTTGTCTTCGCTCCCCATCCCGTGGATTTCTTTAAATAAAATGTCTCTGTTATCTAGAAAGTAATGGGTTGTAAACTAAAGCATGTAAACCCAGTCGTAATTTGTATGACCTTTACTGTCACTCCCTTGCATTATAAAAGTGGGTGAAAAAGGTAGATATGTTAAATTCAAATTTTGAAGAATATAATTTACAGAATATTCTGCAAGGGCTCCGCCCGAAGTTAGCTTTCCTTTCTTGTTTTTTGATATTTTTGTCTTTGGTCACTCTGAATTCCAATGCGACATCGAGTGAACGAATTCAAGCGCGAAATAATAAAGAGGAGTGTAAAATCAAACTATTCGGATATAAAAAACGGCGTTCGCCATCATATGTGTTGTATGCGACTCAAGAAGCAGGATGACTGACGCACACATAATGCAAAGGGTGTTCTTAAAATCCCTAAACACAGCATACTGGTCATAAAATATATATAATAAAAATACTATTGTTTTTAAAAAGGAACTTATTGTCTTTTATTGTGGGCGGTCAATTTTTTATTTAACACAAAAAATATCAAACATATAAAATATATCGACATTTTTATGTGATATTTTAAAAATTATAATTTTTTTTATACCCTTGAAGGAGATATTTCCGACCCTATAAAGTATATATATTCTTGATCAGCATCACCAGGAGAGTCGATCTAGCCATGTCCGTCCGTCTGTCCGTCCGTCCGTTTCTACGCAAACTAGTCCCTCAGTTTTAAAGCTATCTGCTTGAAACTTTCCCAAAAGTTGTCTTTCTATTGCAGGTAGTATATAAGTCGGAACGAGCCGGATCGGGCGACTATATCATATAGCTGCCATAAAACTGAACGATCGGAAAAGCCATAACTTTTTGTGTTTTTAAAGTTAGGAAGTTGAGATTTTCTATGAGTTTTATTTTTGGTCAATCAATCCGACCTAACAAATTTCATAAGGATCGGCCGACTATATCTTATAGCTGCCATATAACTGAACGATTGGAAATGTCATAAGACATTATATAATTTATAGAATATTCTGCAAGGGTATATCAACTTCGGCTCCGCCCGAAGCTAGCTTACCTTTCTTGTTTTTTGATAAAGAAATAAAACAAGAAAGGAAACCTAACTTCGGGCGGAATAATACTCATAATTTATCCCAACTTCGTAACTTTAAAAACACCAAAGTTATGGCATTTCCAATCGTTCAGTTATATGGCAGCTATAGGATATAGTCGGCCGATCCTTATGAAATTTGATAGGTCGGATTGATTGGCCAAAAATAAAACCCATAGAAAATCCCAACTTCCTAACTTAACAAACAAAAAAGTTATGGCATTTCCGATCAATCAGTTATATGGCAGCTATAGGATATAGTCGGGCGATCCCGTCCGTTCCGACATATATACTGCGTGCAAAGGAAAGAAGGGTGTGTGCAAAGTTTCAATTCGACATCTTTAAAACTGAGAGACTAGTTTGCGTAGAAACAGAGAGACGGACAGACAGATGGACAGACGGACATGGCTATATCAACTCAGGAGGTAATCCTGATCAAGAAGATATATACTTTATAGGGTCGGAGATGTCTCCTTCACTGCGTTGCACACTTTTGACCAAAAATATTATACCCTTTGCAAGGGTATAAATATCATCGATACTATATTTTTAAAAATTTCGACAACCCTAGTTTGTAGCCTTGATCACGGACCTATTATATATTTTTACATTTGTTGTTTTACTACTTGTTGGCTTAAAATACAATAATTATTAAAAAACTCTTTCTTAAAATTAGTAATTCTATAATATTTTTTTGGCGACAAGGTTATTAATTATTGGGTACTTAATATATAATATGATTAATTCATTATGGAAAACGATTTTGAATTCGGCTAAATCCATTAAGGGGGTATATACCTTTTTTGGTCGGAAAAAATAGGAAAGTTTGGATTTTTTTATGTATGTAATTATTGTTTTTATTAAATGAATGATTATATTTTCTGAAAGTTTAGATTGTTGACAATGTTTATGCAAAAATTTTGAAAAAATATTTAATAGTTTTTAAGGTGTGGCTGTTTCCCTTAAACGCCTTTTTTTTAAAGAGCCTTGCGGTGATAATTCCCCAGGACGAACGGGTCAACTGATACCGAAAAAATAAAAATATATCATTAGTTTAAAGTACTATCCTGTACTTGAACGAACGTTTTAAAAAACAAATTTTTTTTTGTGCATACGGGAACGTTTTCTGCAAAAAATTACGTTTTTGGACGCTAACATTCTTACAAAACTATCTATTTCGGCGAAATAAAAATTTTTACATAAAAAAACGATCGTTCAAGTACTAATAAAATTCATTACGAACATTAAAAAAATTTGAAGAGAATCGGTTCAGTAGTTTTTCGCCAATCCATATCACCGCAAAGTCATTTTTCAAAAAACACCATTTCGAGATATTCGCGTTTAAAGTTTCAAGTTTGGGTTTGGGCAGGGACGAGGCGCGCGGCTAGGAGCGTGTAACTTTTGTTCTACTGCTCAAATCTCTATGAAAATTTGGGGAAATGTTCTCAAGACGTTGTTCATTAAGATAAAGCAAAAAAATTTTTTTCGATTTTTTGAAAATGAAAAAGGTATATACCCCCTTAAATCAGAAATTACTACAGGCTTGTGTTCATATTTTTAAATTTCTATTATTTAAATTTTTTTGTTGTAAACATCTATTTTGGGAAGTGTAATAGTATCTAATATATATTGAAGATCAAATTTTAATAATAGTAAGCTATGTTTTCGGATTTTTTAAAAAAACTAAAAGTTTAGTTTCGTGAAATAATTCTGGGAAAGTTTCGTATGTATAGACATCTTCGCTGTCTTTGTATAGCAAATAGTAATAATATGAATATTTCTGAACAATTTGTTGAATTAATACACCGCGCGATGTCGGTCAAAGTTGAATGAAATCATTCGATTTGTCCATCGCAAGGGCTCTGTCTTGGGTCACTAAAGTGTATTGTCAGTGCAGATCAATATATGAATGCTCTAAATTGAGCTTAAGTAAAACTCAGCTCGTTGTCAATCATAATTGCTTGAGGGAATTGTTAAAGTATTTCTAAAATTTAATTTTTAATTTTTTCAGTTCTAGAAATTTTTGATGGGAATCTTTGCAAGCTAATAATATTTGGCTCTTGACATAGTAAATATCAATTTGAATTTTTTCCTCTTTTCGTGGTTGGTATAGGAGCTTCCCCTATAGGTATTTCTGAGTGATGTCTTTTATATATTATTTTAATTACAGATTGTTCCATTTTGTATATATTGTTTTAGTTTATTGAACTATTTTTTCCAATTACATAGTTGCTTGTAATTTTCATCAAGTCTTCCATGAGTTTGAAGCAAATTTCTTGTATAAAGGAACTTGTTAATAAAGTTTCCTTGAAAAGTTTTTCGAACTTTATATAAATCTTCATGTGTTCAATGTATTGCGACTGTGAAGATATTCTCTCTTGAAGATATTCTCTAAGAATTAATATAAGATTTTCTGGAGTGTCTTACTCTATTATATGTCTGCCTTTGTTAAATACATTATTGGATTCATGAATAATAAACTTAGCTTTTTTATTAATTATTAAATCATATTTTATTTCATTTTAGATATAATTGGTCAGGGCACATCAAGTTATCAACAAGGTGGCCAAGAGCACCGAAACCTCAAACATCCCCATCACCCCCAAAACAACTGAAAATGTAAATTGAATTAAGATAATAATTATTAGTTGAATAATAAATAATTATAACCAATAAATGTAAGAAAATATTATAGTTAAATAAATGGAAATATTAATAAAATTATGTATTTATGTAATGATGAAAACGCCATGAATTCCTGATGAATTTATGTGATTATTAACTGATGAAAATGCCATAAATTACTGATAAAAATGTGATCAATTACTGATTTAAATGTTATGAATTGCTGATTAAAACGCGATGAAATACTGATTAATATGTGTTGATTAAATTGTGATTAATTTTCACTGATTAACTCTAAGGACATGCCAATATTAAATTCATCACTATTTCGAATGGAAATTCTTCGATTAATCATTAGCAGTGAATTTTCGGTTATGATTAATCAATTAAAAGGTGATTAAAGGAACTGCAGGGGTATAAACAAATCGAACGTCACCCAATAAAAAAACGTCTCCTTCTCCAAACAGAATAAATATTAAATGCGCCGGAATAATTAATTGTTACATTCGTCTCTCATTAGTCAGCACTGCCCTTCAAGCTTATCTGTTGCTCGAGTTTCACGATCGATCTGTGTTTCGGCAATCTTACCTTGTTTCACACTATTCCGTGAGCAAAACGGATCGTCCCGGGAGTTATGTATATCCTCCTGTGGTGGTTAAAGAGTCAATAGTAAAATCCCTTTGAGTAAGATTTCGATCGGAATGGTTTAGCTGTTCAAACTATTGTGGCTGGAGATTCATATCGGACATCCACCAAAGAATATATGTGCTTGAAATTATGTATGTGAGGTTGTGTAAATGCCAACAAAGTATTTTGGGCGTAGACAAGGGCACCGGTAGGGTATTTCCCTCCCCCGAGAATGGAGCGATGGCCACATTTGTGTTATATCCAGAGCGACATTGTGAAGAAGATTGTCTTTGTTTTTCTAATTTTCCATACTTCCAGTACCATTATCGTGAGGAGCACCAACTACAGTTTAACTCTTCTTTAGTTCTTTTAATAAGTATCTCTTTACCTTTTGTAGTGGTAAAAACTATATGGTCTTTTTGTTTCCTTAACTTGGTCATCATACTGTTTGCTCTTTATTTCAATCGAGCAGTTTGCATGCTTTACTGCTACTGCACCCAATGTTGACATGCTTTCTCAACATGTATTGTTTATAGGTAAGTTTAAGGTGTTAAAAATTAATATGCAATCTCTTATTTCTTAAGCTAATGCTCCTTTATTAACCTTCTGATTTTTTAAAAGGTGTTACAATCGTTTTGTATGGTATCAGGCCAATCTCACTGGTTATTAAAATCGTTCAGTGGTTTTTTTGCCACATGAATGCTACTTAATTCCAGTTAATTTGTATGGCCAGTATTCGCACAGGTGGCCTGATTTGACTTAAGTTCGCTGTTGTGCAACGTTTTGTGTCCGTTTATTGTTGGTTACCCAGTAGTCATATTCCAATAGTAGCAGCTTCCACCTTACTATCTTGGAGTTAAGTTCTTTAAATCCCATGAACCAAGCTAGTGGGCTGTGATCTGTAACTACTATGAATTTATGACCGAATAGGTATGTGTGTCTGAAGTGTTTTATACCCTAAATAATGGCGAGCATTTCCTTCTCCACTATTGAATATTTGACTTCGGCATCATTTAATGTTCTGCTCGCAATTGCGATTTGGCAATTATTACCATTGTACATTGGAATATCCGGTTATCTCAAAATCTCATCATTGTACAATATTGTTTGTGAGGAGTTAAATAACTCCGCACAAATGAGACAAGGAGTGTGAATGATCACACAAGTATATATCTACCTGATGCCAGATATGAGGCGATCTCGGCCGTAGTAACGGTAGTGCGGCGAGAGAGTGCGGTAGGACTTTGTACTATACTGTGGTGCCGTGCGCAGAGGGCAAAAGATCGAACGTTAATGCCGTGGACTTTGGACGAGGAGACGCTGAGAAAAAGCGGAATATGCAGGCCATTACAAGCGAGCCAAATGCTGAAGTCTGGATCAGTGAACAAGCAACACAACGCGAGTAAACAGAACACATAAAGTCAACGTATGAGGCAAGCAGAGCCGTGCAGAGTCCTCGCTACATCAAGACGTTTAGGACTTAGAGTTGAAGTCTCCGAATTGAGATACAGGTAGCTGAGGTCCCTAAGGCATCACGCGGTGGGACGAACACACACATCTTCTGAGCTAGCCGCAGACATAAACAAAATCAGTTCCTTACATGTTTTGCAATACTCAAAGATTTTTGTAAATTCCTCTCCTATTATTATTCGTTGTTTCCTTATTAGTCTTCTTGTTAATAGATTGGTAATTTTTAAAAAATCTTTTATAAACTTCCTATAATACCCAATAAGTCATAGAACTGACTTTGTTTCCCTTGGTGTTTTGGGTAAAGGTAAAAGCTTTAAAGACTCAATCTTCTTTGGATTTGGTTTGAGTCCTTCGTGTGTTACTACATGTCCTGAAAACCATAATTTCGTCTTTAATAATTCTAAATTAGTCTGTTTGAACTCCAGCATGTGATTTCTTACTTCTTCTCTTTGTTTAAATCCATATCTATGTGGCTTTTCATAGACAGGGATATTATCAGTTGTTGGCATTGAATAACACATTATAACCGTATTGGTAAATGTCAGCTGATTTCTTTTTGTATGAAAAATATTGGGAAAGTCTGAGTAAATCTATTTAAAGCTTCTCGCCTCTTATGTATTTAGATGCACATATCTAATTTTGCTTGCCTTACTTCACGCTTACTTAATTCCATAAAGTTTATTTCTCTCCCTTCATACTCTTGTTGGTTTAAGCATTTAAATTTCTACATAATCTTGGCATCGTATGCAATGACGACCCAGGGATTTTCCAGGTGGAATTTCTCTCTTCTCTCGACTTGACCCTTTCTTGCATAATAAATTCCTCCAGTTATTTGTAACCCTTTTAAAATTATTTACGCTCGCCCAGTAAATGTATCTCAGTGGCCCTATTGGTCTTCAAATGGACCGTTACTGTCCTTTTAATGAAACATTTTCTAAACTTAATATGTCTATTCCCAATAATCCATCAAGCCATGAATGGAAATTAAATAGAGAAAATCAAATAATCCCTCCTTACCAATTTCCTGCAGCTGTGAAATTACGTAACTGTGTATCATATAAAATTCCATTGGTATTTCGATTATAATATTTTCTCGAATCTTTAGTTGTTGATCTTTTGCGGGACTTAAAAATAAATTTGTAGCTTACGAGTCAATTTAAATTTTATTGCATTTATTTTCTCTTAATTACTACTTATGATAATGTTGCTTGATGGGTACCTTTCCTTATGTACCCCATTTGGTTTTGGCGAAACTTAGCTTCGTCTTCAATGCTATTCAACTGCTGCTCATCGTCGCCTTCTACCGTATTCAATTACCCATCTTGTTCCTTCCTCAGTCCTCTGGGTATTCCTTGTACTTGCGCCATCCAGCTGAAAAGGCCGACTGCGCCAGCTATGTATATTCTGCTGTGGTGGTCCAAGAGCTCAATAGTAAATTCCCGTTGAGTAAGATCTCTATCCAAATGGATTAGTTGTTCAAAATATATTGATCTTTATTGTGTTTGGAGATTCATATCGGACGTTCGCCAGAGAATTTATGTGTTAGCAATTATGTATGTTTACGCTGAGTGGGTGTTGTTTAGCTTTGATTCTTGTGGCAATGTCCATGTTTTATTTATGAATATATATTATATATAGGTGAGTAAATTCATTTATTGATTTAAAACTTAACATTCATATATACTATATAAGAGTTATTAGTTCATTGTAAATTTAGAGCATTGTAATTAGTTCAGTAATTCACATTTAATTTTTAAGATCAGTTTAAAGTTTTTTCCAATCTTCCAGTACCAGTTCAAAGTCTAAGAAAAATGATCACCGAATCGAGCACAAGCTTTGGAATATCATGGCGTCACCCACGTCGCGATAGTGCTGCCCTTGCATCGACAGGGCGGGGCTCGTGGCCGAAGTAAAACCTTGATATTGCCGGTAGTTCTATGAATGCCTCCGCTACGAAATTGGTGCCTTTTATACCTGCCTTTGTTTCTGGATCATCGGATCAGTGCATCTATAATGCCTTGACGGATTCGACAGGCAAGATCGTGTGACATGCGAAATTGTTGATCGAGCCGGTTGTAGTCCTTGGTACCAGCCAAAAAGGAGCGCGGCTGCAGTAATCTACTAACCGCATTAGTCGACGACAAGCAGCAGAATCAGCAGTCCGATAAGTCTAGAATTCCTACGCAAACCTTGCATTATCCTTTGGTCGCGTGCAGTTACATGGCACGAATCCATTACTTTTGTGAGCTAGCCGCACGTTTACATAGCAAAGCAGAAACATTAAAAGCAGTTCGTTATATCTGGCCCCCAACATGGGAAAGTCCTATTTATGTAAGCTCAGGAAGAAAGGAGATGGCATTTCAAACATTCGAGCGGGCTTTTTACCAAAAAGATGCCATAGGCTTTCGCGTATCAGAACGATATTGGACGGCCGCATGCTTAATCTATAAAGGATGTTCAGGATACTGCGGGTGGCCAAACTTGGTAAACGCTAACAATTGTACATTTTCTTGATAGATTTTCTATACTTGGTGCATCGCATTGCAGATCAGGGCATCAGAACGTAGATGTATAAGGGATATATAGAACAAGTGGGGTTAAGCCCCAAAAAATATTCGGATTACTAAATGCACATCAATATACCGGAGGAGCCATGAGAGTGTTGGGTGTTTGGCACCAGTGAAAACCAAAAATCTGAAACCATCTGCGCAAGGCAGAGAAAGGCTTGAGGCGAAACTTCAACTTAAATTTTCTGGTGATTTGTAAATTGCAGCACCTAAATACCGGCAAAAAAAGAGTGGCACACATAGACCGGTGAGCTCTCCGACTTGAAGCTGCTTTCGGTGAGAGCGACGCAGAATCCCGCGGCAAGGTTTTCGACATGGAGATCGGACAAGAGTCGGTCGTCTCCCCAGACCGTTGTTCCGGAGATGTCCTCCCGATGGCATTCCCGAAATTACAGAGCACGGCGGTCGGCTTCGGGCTGATTCAGCTGGGGGCGTGACCCTATCCGGAGCCCATTCGGTAGTGGGCCAAAGCAAGGCAGTGTGGGGTCCCATGTCCAGGCATCCTGGTCACCGATAGGGCCACCCCGATTATTATCGCCTCCACCAAGGCAGCATGAATGGCGAAAATGGCGCAGAGGTTCAAGTCGCTTCAGAAAAGGCGTGCTGGCTGCGTGCAAGAGCCGGTGGTCGAGGCTAGTCGCAGTCGACATTGTCCGCAACGTGCTTGAAGGTGCAGAAGGTGCGCGGGGCCAGGTTAAGGAACTCTCGGACAACGATCACAGCGTAGCTGAAAATAAGGAACAAAAAAAAACAAGGCGAGTCTGCCGATGTACAACCAAATTTAACAAAAAATAATTAGGATCATAAATTTACTCTTTACTGATAATTATTTGGTTAAATTTTTGCCAACAATTTTATGGGGTTTT
This sequence comes from Drosophila carrolli, assembly GCA_018152295.1. Taxonomy (NCBI): domain Eukaryota; kingdom Metazoa; phylum Arthropoda; class Insecta; order Diptera; family Drosophilidae; genus Drosophila; species Drosophila carrolli. Next base: position 109,220 of record JAECXJ010000051.1, on the reverse strand, counting down.
TGGGGTTCTCTGTTCTGACAATATAGTACTTACTTCAAATGATTATATTTTTCAATAGCTAGGGTCTGACGAACGTTTCCCAAGAGTTCATTTCAGTAAGCTGGCAACGGTATGTAATTTTCTGGTATCTGAATAACGGAGTGAGAAAAGGGCCCTACAAAAAAGTCTTTCAGGTAACTGTCTTGTGGAAAAGTCTTGCGGAGAACAATCTTTAAGTAAAGCCTGGCAGGAAATATATATATTCAGGGGCAGGGAAAACGCGACAACGGGTTAATAAGGCTAAGCCTTCAACGTTCATTTAAGGGCTTTTTCTTTTTGGTGCCCTCGCCATTTTGCAAGTATCACAAGTTTGAATAAAGTTTTTCACGTCATTGATTTCCCTGGTTTAATGAATGCCTCCATGGAAGGTAATCCAAATCTTAAAGTTGAAGATAATCATTCAAGGGCTCGCCTGGGGCATGAACTGTTCTTCGAAATACTAAGCTGTTGGACACCTTGAGGTCTGGAAGTAAATCGGGTTTTTAGTTTTTCTAGTAGCCTACAATATTTATCACCTTTGATTTTCGGTGCATCTAACTTCACTAGCGAGCCTTGACTTGCATCTTAAGTGGCGAACTCCATCCTTATTTACCTTAACACGGCATCTGGGCCTACAATCCATTTAACTTTAATTACCTCAAGATTAGCTTGGTCTTAATTTGAAATCTGATCTGTATTGTGATAATCGAGTTTTTAGTTTAGATTTAGTTGTTCCTACATATGTATATGCTATCACATTTTTCACATTTGTTTCCGTTGCATGGTATTTTAAATACAAAATTTTTTTTGTCAAACATTTGTATTTTGGACTAGGTATTGCTGGGTTTATCTGCTATTTGTATTTTTCTTTTATTGTATTCTGAGTTTTTAAGTCGTTCTGATAGTATTTTTGTTACGGACATGTATTGTATAGGTTCTGTACATTTTGTTTTTTGTTCCACGTTATAGTGTCTTTTAATTAATGTTTTAAATAAATGGTTTGGGAAGTCGTTGTCTTAAAAAATCTGTTTTATTTCATCTTTGGATTCCTCATGAAATATTTTGTCAGAAATGGTTAGTATCCGTTGTACACAACCTACTGCTGTACTAATAATCATTGTTTTGGGGTGTTTGGAGTTAAAGTTAATGATTCGTCTTGATGCTGTTGGTTTTTTATACCGCTTTAGTTTTAGAATATTTCCCAGTCTATGAACCATTGAGTCAAAATATGCCAGTCCTCCATGGTCTTCCTGCTCCAGTGTAAATTTTATATTTTTATTGAAACAGTTTAAACCGTCAAGTGTGTTTTGTATTTCGTCTTCTTTTACTATTGCGAATAAATCATCCACGTACTTCGTTAAAAGTCTTGGTTTGTGTCCTGGTTTTTTCAAAGTATTGTCTAATAACTCCTCCATTACTATGTCTGCAATGATTGGTGAAGCAGGGGAGCCCATCGTCATTCCTTTTAGTTGTGTATAAAATTAAATTTAAAATATCGGTTATCCTGTATGCAAAATTGTACTATGTCCATAAACGTTTTTTGGAATATTTGTATGTTCTCTTATTTTTGTCCAATTTGTTCTCTAATTGTATCTACTGCAAGGTCTATAGGTATGCTGGGGAATAGTGAGCCTAGATCAAATGATATTAATTTTTCATCATCACCGATGTACGTGTTGTCGATTTTTTCTTTAATATTTCATGAGGAAACCAAATATGAAATAAGACAGATTTTAAAATACAACGACTTCCCAAGCCATTAAGTCTTAAAGCAACACGAGCCATTCGTGATCACCGTAAGCGCATGTCCTTCTACATAAGCAGGGAATCGTCTTATGGACGACCAACTTTGAGGGACTTCGGTAGAGGAAAATCTCTAATGGGAAGCGGTTTTTGCCATACCCACTGTACCAAAAGTACTTAAATGGTACACACTGTAACACTTTGTTGCAGTGTTTACATAATCAAAGCTCCGGTAATAAACCCAAGTGGTCGTAATATGAACCGATCGGTATGCCTCGGCCCGTTCACAGAAAGTGCAAGTGTCAGCACACTGGCACATGCGCGGACCTAGCAACCGAACTTATGTATGTGCATATGCCCTCGCGCTCAAGCTTAAGAGAGCATAGCTATATAAATAATATATACATAGCCATCTCTCTGCTGCCGATTGTGGGCAGCGCGGCTATGAGACTTAGCCTTATTCAGACCTTAAGAAAGAATGTAAAAGGCAGATTTAAAAGAACGTCGGAAGCGGCACCATTGCCTGCTCCGAAGAAAATAAAGATTAAAATATAAAACTATATAACTTGTGGATCATTACTCAATACACCAGTAAGGTCGAGACTAGTTATAAACTAAGCTTTGAGAAATCACCCAAAAATTCATTCTTTTTGTGGCAGGGATACAGTCATCCGATCCCGTTCCGACTTATATACTGCGTGCAATGAAACGAAGGGTGTGTGCAAAGTTTCAATTCGATGTCTTTAAAACTGAGAGACTAGTTCGCGAAGAAACATACAGACGGACATGCTTATATCAACTCAGGACGCGATCCTGATCAAGAATATATATACTTTATAGGGTCGGAGATGTCTCCTTCACTGCGTTACACACTTTTGACCAAAATTATAATACCCTCTTTGTTTTAAGAATTAGTTGTTCAGTCGGACTTAGTTAAGTTATATTTTCTATGCTTAAATTGCTTGTATTATTTAAGTAATTTAATAAAGCTAATCACTTAGTCAGAACAAAAACTTGAACATAAGCAAATAAGCACTAATTTCAGACAGACCGCTGTATGTAAACCACCGCTCACTGCAGTTTAAGTGACCCTTCTTTGTGATGAGCGAAACATTTTTCTTTTGCCATCGTCTGTGGTCTGCAACTCTCAAAGCAACTAACTCCTGAATCTCTGACAAGAAATAGACAAAAATTAGTAGTAAATATTCACAAAACTCTACGTTCATGATCATTCATTTTTTCTTTCGATCACTAAATAAAATACAAATAGCTTGTTTAAATAAAGTGGTCTGCAACAAAGAGGTACTAACCATTTCTCTCGGTGTAGGTTAACAGCCGAGCTCAGCTCTCTCCAGATGAATTCTCGACTCCGTTTTCCCGTTTCCGTTTTTTGTAAGGCTAAGTAAGTATTAACAAGAAAGGAAAGCTAACTTCGGGCGGAGCCGAAGTTGATATACCCTTGCAGAATATTCTGTAAATGATATTCTCAAAAATTATTCATATGATGCATTCTTAATACTCATAAAAAGTCCCAACTTCCTAACTTTAAAAACACCAAAGTTATGGCATTTCCGATCAATCAGTTATGTAGCGGCTATAGGATATAGTCGGCCGATCTTTATAAAATATAGTATGTCGGATTGATTGGCCAAAAGTAAAACCCATAGAAAATACCAACTTCCTAACTTTAAAAACACCAAAGTTATGGCATTTCCGATCAATCAGTTAAATGGCGGTAATAGGATATAGTCGTCCAATGCTTATAAAATTCGGTAGGTCGGGATTGATTGGCCAAAAATAAAACCCATAGAAAATCCCAACATCCTAACTTTAAAAACACATAAGTTATGGCTTTTCCAATCGTTCAGTTGTATGGCAGCTATATGATATAGTCGCCCGATCCGGCTCGTTCCGACTTATTTACTGCCTGCAATAGAAAGACAACTCTGTCTGTCTGTCTGTCTGTCTGCCTGCCTGCCTGAATGCCTGCCTGCCTGCCTGTAATAAGAATGTAATCGAAGCAACAGTATTTACGGGGTGCGCGAAGGGGGAAACAGTGTTTATACCCAGGATCCCATTAATACCATCCAGTCTGCCGTTTCAGTTTAAAAGGCTACAATTCCCTCTAAAAGTTTGCTTTACAATAACTATAAATAAATCGCAGGGGCAGACTTTGAAGCTGGCTGGACTAGATCTTAGAGAAGATTGCTTCTCTCACAATTTTATGTCGCATGCTCTAGAGTTAGCTCTGCCAATAGCCTTATTATTCTCGCTCCTGAAGGATCTTCTAAAAATGTTGTTTACACAGAGGTTTTAAAGTAATCATATAAATTAACATTATTAAACCTAGAAAGTTTCAGTGAAATATGTCTAATTGGAGATACCACATTAAAAAAAACGCGCCAATTTCTTTACATTAGGGGTGGTGTGGAAATGGGAAAGTCTTGACAACCGTACTCAAAACTAATTTTAAGCGAACGAAGTCGCGCTGGGTACAGCTAGTTTGTGTATAAAATTGTATTTGAAGCGTTATATTCTAAGGCTAATTTATTTAATATTACAAAAGATTTGGACTCAATGTCCTCAACAAGCTTACGTATGCACCCAGGAAAGGGGGTGTTATACAGACGTCTTAGTAGTTCTTCGCAGGGCGTCTGGGTTTTATATTCGTTGATGAGGGCGTTCCTTAAATCCCTCCATCATCTGGCTGTTGATAGTTGAGATATCCTCTGGGCATCTCCGTGAACCTGCATTTCAATCGCACTGAAGAATACGCTCGACTGGCGTATACATGTTGTGGGGTACAGCTCCAGGATGAAATCTATCCTTCTGATGAACGGGCTGAGTCTTGTCTGATTTGGTTGAGGGCTTGATTTAGATGGTTTTCTGACAATAATAGCACTGGTTCTGCCATTTTTGGTTTTTTATTTAGTTTTATAAATTTTTCACAATTTTAAAAGTTTTGTATTATGAATTTGATTTAAAATTGTTATACCTTGTCTCTTACCGCTGGTGGGGGAGAACTAAGGTGTTTTATTTTTTAGTAACCCTTGTGTTACGAACAAAGGCACTAACTTTTACAATAAAACGGGATTTTGCAAAAATTTGTTTTTATTATTTTGTTTTAGTTACTTGACAGTCACACGGGTCAAGATTTATGTTTTGTTAAAAAAAACCTCGCAACCTGAGCTTCGATAGCGTGTTGCAAAATTGAGGTTTCTATTCGTATATTAGCGACACAAACCGACACTGCGATAGCTGGTTTATAACTGCACTGGGACGAACGACGTTTGGGTTCTTTAAGGATATAACCGTATAAAAAGTTATATCCTACCGGCTGCGCCAATAACAAATTCGGGATTTAACACTTTGAAAAAAAATATAATTTTTATTTATCAAAATAGTGTAAACGCGAACTGGGAGAGATAGGTCTGCTCCTTACAAGATTCAACTTAAAACTCAAACTTATAAACTAAGCTGGCGCTCATCAAACCTTCGATTGAGAGAAAGAACTTTATTGATAATTTGAGAGTGTCCAAAATGAGAGCACTGAGCGATCTAGGTTTGATCTGCGTCTGCAATTTTACAGTATTGGGGGATAAAAGCTTTTTGGAGTTTGGGAACATTTGTTTATACTGCAAAAGGATGTTTACATTAATTGGTCAGTCGTGGAAGCCGACAATTTGGGGTTCTTTCAATTGTTTATAAATCAAGAGGATGTTTATATTACTTGGCGACTCTTGGGAGCTGATGGATTTGGGTGTGACAAATGCGTACTGTAAATATGTTTATGTGGTAGATATGTAGGTGTGGGTATGTTACTTTATGTGCTAGATATGTGGGTGTGGGTATGTTACTATATATATCTCAGTATGCCAATCGGCAGGTATTATAATTTCAGTCAAAAGTTTGCAACGCAGTGAAGAAGACATCTGACCCTATAAAGTATGTTTATTCTTGATCAGCATCACCAGGAGAGTCGTACTAGCCATGTCCGTCTGTCCGGCCGCCCGTCTGTCTGTCTGTCCGTCCCTTTCTACGCAAACTAGTCCCTCAGTTATAAAGCTATCTGCTTGAAACTTTTCCAAAAGTTGTCTTGTTATTGCAGGTAGTATATAGAAACAATCGAAAAAAAATTAAAAAAGGTATAACTTTGCTGTTTTTAATTTTTTTCGTTCTTTGGAATTTTGTAATATTTAAAAACTATGGAATTACGGTTTTAATTAAATTAAAATCGGACATCAATATCATAGATCCCATTAAAAAAATAAAAAAATTAAAAAAAATAGAAAAGCACAAATTTTTATTTTGCTGTTTTTATATTTATGAAAATACTCATTAGATATAGTAATTATTTACTATTTTAGAATTACGCTTTTAGTTTTGTCAAAATCGGACAAAAATATCATTGCAAAATGCAGCGCAAAATCGATAAAGCTTCATTGTTTTTACTAATATAGGCATAGAAATCGTAATGAAGTCATTTGTAATAACTGCAATGGTATATAAACATCGACTTAAACTTGAGTCATGTTTTGTTAAAAATACAACAAAAATAAAATAATTATTTAGGTACAACAATTGGAGAAAAACATTTGAAATTATTTTTGCTATTAATGGTATTACCGAAAAATATGGGTAAAATGAATTATCAATTTATAATCAAAATTATTAATCTATGTATGGCAAAATTAATTTAGTATGTGTAGATTAACATTATTATCGATTATCTCTGCTCCACATATATAATGTGTTCTAAATAGCTTAACCCTTTACAGTTTTCTTCTTAAACTACTTTGTTCACTGCACATGGCTTGGTCGTAATAGTAGCTTTGTTGAAGTTTGAATCATATTGCTGATATTTCTGAAACTTAAGGCTTGTGCATTTGGATGAATAAAATTACGTTTACATTTTTTGTTGACTCTGTTGATATATGCCCAGGAGGCGCCCAAGGCTTTTTATGATCGCGGCAACCCGGCAATGTTATCCCAGTTCTTCGAGTGTCCTCTTAATCTTATCTTATCTTATCTTATCTGCAGGTATTCCTTCTTGTCAAAGTTACATCGGAATCAGATCGGATTGTATAGCAGGTCCCATCGTTCTCTGGGTTCTGGCTTGACAGCCCTTTATATAGAGGTGTAGAGCTAGAAATCGTTAGAGATGAATTCCTCAATTCCTATTCACATGGCCTGTTCCAATCCTAAAATCTCTCCCCAAAACTGCAGATAAATTTCACTGAGGGAACTACATTTTTCCACAACTTGGACAGCAGCAGCAGAAAATCAGCAAGTGTTAGGGGCAAACCGCATCTTGCAGCTACGAAGGAAGCATCAGCGTGCTACTTCCAGCGACGTCCAGCTGATGCGGAGGAAGAATCCATAAATATCATAATTACCTATATCATAATTACCTTCTTATTCTAGTAGACTTCTTTTGATTAATTTACCCTCCCTAGCCAACCGTAGAACGATGCTTGGTATCTTTATTTATAACCTTATACGTGGTGATATTGACTGCCCCGACTTGTTAAGTCGGCTAAACTTTTCTGTGCCAAGTAGATTAACTAGAAATAATATTCCCCTAATTTTAAATCATTGTAGATCTAACTATGCCTTGCATGAGCCTTTCAGAGTATTATGTTCTGACTATAATATATTTTTTCCTGTAATCTCAAATCTTGACTCTCTGCCGCTCCTAAAACGATTAATACTTGCTTTATTGGCACAAGATTGATCTAACTATTACTTTTTCCCCTTTACCTTTATTTTCTTATCTCGCGTCTATCTTATCACGAATCGTGCCGTACGATACACGGCTGCGCCCCTCGGTCGGTTGGTAAGTGGGCCGTGGGACTCCGCGCGAAAAAACAAAAAAAAAAATAAAGAATACTATTAAATAAATAAAATACATTAATAATAATGAAAAACCTAAATATAATTTGTTAAACTGAGAGGAACCTTTCTGTCCAGTAAGAAGTATCGCCCGTAAAGCCAATCGACCCATTAGGTAGAAAATTGTAAATGTTCTTATTTACATTTTTTTTTTAAATATATATATTTATCAAAACCTTATATGGCAAAACAAAAAATAATAATAAACAAGAAAGGGCGAAGCCGAAGTTGATATACCCATGCAGAATATTCCGAAGATTATATTGTTGTCCAAAAATAAACCAATAAAAATTCCCTACTTCATATCTTTACAACCACCAAAGTTATGGCATTTCCGATCAATCAGTTCTTTGGCTATAGGATATAGACGGCCGATCCCGTCCGATTCCGGCCGTTCCGACTTATATTCTGCGTGGAAAGGAACGAAGGGTGTGTGCAAAGTTTCAGTTCGATATCTTTAAAACTGAGAGACTAGTTCGCGTAGAAACAGACAGACGGACATGCTTATATCAACTGAGGACGCGATCCTGATCAAGAATGTTGTATATACTTTATAGGGTCGGAAATGTCTCACACTTATGACCAAAATTATAATACCCTCTGCAAGGGTATAATAAGAATTCTCTATGAGCCAGCACAAATGGGAAATAAATTATTAATGTTAAGATTACAATAAAAAGATTTGAAAAATACCTGAAGTGGACACCAAAGCTGTCGATTCAACGATTATTGGTGATAATCGTGGTTGTACTGTTAGCAAATCGCATTTATTAAAATATACAAGTTACACAATAAGTGCTTGCGTAAAAGATTCCAAAGTCAAGCCAATGACTTGGACACAATTTAAAAAATTGTGTAAATTGTGTAAAAAAATAAAAATTTGCTATTATAAATTTTATTATTTAAAAAAAATGATCAAACAATACAAAAATAGCCATAATAAATGCAATTTTAAAAGCTTATGAAAGGGATGCTTACTTTAAAGAACACGTTAAACAACTGGTCACCATTCAGCATTGTACCAACACACAAACGGCAATTGTATTGAGTACCATTCCAGGTATGAGTGTAAAATCTGTAATAAATGAACACCCAATTTTGGGCAGAGTCATTGATTTTACAGTACTCAAACATTAAATTCCAATAAAAGAATGGAATGAAATTCAAAAATTAGTAACAGAGATAAAAAACAAATTTGACAAATCAAACAATTCTCTTGTACAGAACAGGCCGATTCAAAAGGGCGCACTAATTAAACATGCGACAATATTAGTTGACAAAAATGAAATCTTCAAAGATTCATAACAGCTGTGAAATTGGTCAGTTTAACAAAAGGACCATTTGAAGAATTGGCCTTTTAGGTAATTAAATAAACTTTATACAAGCTTCAAAATTAAATCACTATCAACGGAATAATACAAATACTTCAATCTACTATTGTCGGGAAAACATATAATGTGGTTAAAGCAAAAATGGCAAAAACCACTAAGAAGGGCCAAACTGGCGAAAAATTCATGACAAAAATCGATAATTTGCGGAAGGTACTGGAAGCTTCGTATATCGATGAGGGCTTATCAGATGAACACGCTGATAAATTCAGCATAAAGAGGGCCTTTACTACAATTGGAAGAAATTGTGAATTGTGTGGTAGATTGAAAACCATTTTAGAAGCTAGTAACTTTAAAACCATGAGTGAAGCAGTCACAAAGTACATGCAATGTAGTACTGAAATGACAGGCAACGAAAATTCCGTATTATAAGCACGCGGTGGACAAGCTTATAGCGGTAATAGCTACCGAGGTAAGGAGGTAGAGGAGGCCGTGGTAACCATAAGTACAACGGTCACTACCAAAACAATGCACAGTGGTTCCGCCAGAGGCCAAAAATCAAAAAAAATGATAACAACGAATAGAAAAATAATTACAAGCAAATTGTCTCTAAAATGTTCAAATGGCAAACCGGTTTTGTCTGGAAATCTAACGGGACTTCCTAAAAATCATGTGTACATTTTTGCAGCGCAGCTGTACTTAGCAAGAATTTTTACAAAACAAAATTGCGCTTCAAAGTGGTCAAACGTTTTACGCTTTAAATGTAAATATTAAGAATAAAATAAATCCAACAAATTTTTTCGTGAAATTAACAAAATCGATTTAATATTTTTTGTGTTTTTTGCGAACGTCTTTTTTATGTTTACCTAAAGTTTTAGTTGTGTTCCCCCCCGATTCCCCCATAGATATTATGTTCATTGTATTAATCAGAGTATTTACTTAATAAAAGTGTTTAAGTCAGCTGCAGAAACTTGCAGATGTGTGTGAAACAATAAATAATCTAACGCATCTTTTTATTTCTTCAAGGTCGAACTTGTCCAGCAGAGCCCCTGTGTTTGTTTTGTGTGTTTGTCTTCGTCTTTACTTGTGGTTTACATTGTGTATAAAAACTTCGTAATATATAAAAATTTTTGTTTATAACTTTTAATTTCATAGGCAACATAAGTTAGTGTGTGTTCGCACGTCTACATATTTTTAATATATGGGGCTCCAAAAAAGGCACACACGCCGGAAAATTACGACGAGTAATTTGATAAAAAATCGATTGCAATCGATTGGAGAACTTTCAGAAGAAGCCGCTGAAGCAAAAATTAAAGATATTAAAAAAATCCGACTCCAACATACACGTAAAATTTCAAGGATCGCCTCAAATACAGACTTATTTAACAGACTACTTTTAAGTTCCGATCCATTTATTAGTAGACAAAGAAAAGTACATTATAAGGAAAAGTCAACTCTACTAGAGTCAACTCTTTTGTTACTTGATGAAACCATTTAATTATTATACAATTTTTTATTATTGTTCGTTTTGCTTGTTATAACTTTTTTGGGAAGGTAGGCGAGGGAGGTGGAGTGAGTAATCACTCCCATACTTTTATATTACAGTTCCAAGTTTGTAAATAACTTACATTAAAAAGTTCAGCCTATTATGATTACAAGAAATGAATTAATGACTGCTCTCTCATGTGAACGCAACCACTGAGAAAATCGTTCCTATGGAAGCTATAGGATATACTGGTCCGATCTGGCCAATTTTACATATATTTAAAATATATTTTTTTAAATTTTTGGTAAAAGTTTCATAACGATAACACTTCTAGCCGTATTTATGGCCGCGGCTCCAAAGAAGCCCGACCACTGTGCAATGGCTACAACCGAAACAACGATATAACCAAAATTATAATAACAAGTCAAATAAGAATAACAGTGGTCGTGAAAATTATAGTCGAAATACCAATAATAACCAAAATAACAGCAAGAATAACCGAGGTAACCTAAAACAACTCCCTTCAGATGGACAACAATAAACCACAAGGCTCACACCATCAATACACCATCAATAATACGGAAATAAATAAAAAACTTTTTTTCTTGGTAGATACTGGTGCACCCATATCAATATTAAAAAAATTCGGTCATATTTCATGATATTCAGGAAAACGATAAGATTACTATTCAAGCCATAGGCCAAGAATTGATAAAAACAAAAGGATAAATTTCCATCGAGATACAGAAAAAAAATATATAAAACCACATGATTTTAAAAAAGTAGATTTGCATTTCGCTATACCATGTGATGGAATAATAGGTATTTTTTTCATAAAGAAATTCAATTGTTAATTAGACTTCAAGCCCACTGAAGATTGGCTTATAATGAGACCAAAAAATTTGAATTTCCCAATTTATGTTCTGGTAATGATACCATAATTCTACCAGCAAGATCTCAAGTGGTCCGAAAACATTCCCCATCAAATGAAGGTAGTGTACTAATTCCCAACCAGGAAATTAAAAATGGCATTTATGTTGCAAATACAGTTGGAATTACCAAAAACGCATTTGTCCGATAACTGAATAGAACCAGTATTAATCAAATAATAAATATTAATGATTTAAAATATGAAAATTTAAACAACAAAATAGTTCAAACTATTTCCCGAATTAAGAGAAAAACTGGTTTATCTCAACTAACAAAAAACTTTCCCCACAATTCAATTTAAAACAAGAGAGAACGCTATAGTCGGGTGCCCCGACTATCAGATACCCGTTACTCAGGTAAAGGGAGTGCGAGGGAGATGGAGATAGAAACTTTAATCACGCATAACTTTTTATCGAATGGTCCGAATTGAAAAATTTCTTCTACATTTCGATAAGTATTGATAAACACAATAAAACTGCATTTTTACTTTTCCGAAATATTTAAATTTTTAAAATCGTATATAAGCGATTGTGGGCGTTAAAGGGGGCGTGGCACCTTTTTGAAACAAACTTGCGCTGCTTAGGAACTCCTAGAATCTGCATGCAAAATGCCAATCTTCTAGCTTTTATAGTTTCCGAGATCTCAGCGTTCATACGGACGGACAGACGGACAGACGGACATGGCTATATCGACTCGGCTAGTGACCCTGATCAAGAATATATATACTTTATAGGGTCGGAAACGCTTCCTTCTAGCTGTTACATACTTTTGCACGAATACAATATACCCTTTTACTCTACGAGTAACGGGTATAATTAGCTGAGATTCGCACCAAGTATAGTGATAATATAGTATAAGTTAATCGACAAAAAAATAGCCGAACCGTGTGTATCCCAATACAATTTGTTAGTTCCGAAGAAATCTCTTTCCGGTTCTAACAAGAACAAATGGCTATTAGCTTATAAAATAGCTAGTGTTCGCTCAAACTTGAAATATTATATTAAAATTTGTAAAAAATAAAAACTTGAAGTTTAGTGTAAGTAAGTTTAATGCGAAGGCGGGAGCACAATAAAGTTTTTTCTCGCTCTCGGCGAAGTCGCCCCGTCTTCGCCAACCTTCGTTAAGCTAGGCTCTAAGTACTTTGTCGAAAAATATATAAGCATTCGTTGAAATTGGTTTGAGCCCTCGACACCTTTTCTTTTCGTTTTCGTTTTCTTCGCTATTAATAATTTTAGCCACTGCCAAGTTTTTTCGGTTGTAATAATTAGAAAACTCTCTAATTTTCCATGGCGCCCCCGGGTGGACGTTAAAATTATTAATTTATTTTGTGCAAGTGCAAGTGCAGGTCAAAGCACTCAATTACATACATAGTGCTTTATTGTTGCCCGCGGCGTGTCGGTGTGGACAGAAAATACACAGCAGCTCCTGCTTAAAGTATCGTGCCGGTCGCGAAATACCCTGTTCGCCACAAAAGAACTGCTGCCAGAGGGATGCCCTGCGATTGTTCAATGTGCAAAAGGAAAGTGGCAGCTGGATTGAAAGACCCTAACGCAGAACCTGAGGTATTTGTGCAAAAAATTGAAAGCTTGAGTTTATAAGAAAAACAATTTAATTGTTTGTTGTCTTGTGCTGAAAAATTGCACCTCGCTTTCAATTGCATTTATTTATAATAAATAAAAATAAAAAATTATATTAAAATTTATTATATACACATACACATTATAATCTAATTGAACCTCCGTTGGACGCCACATTTACATAATTGTGTTACATTATTGCAATCACTGTCGCCCCCAATTTATTTATTGAAACTCGAAAATTAATAGTTGGTAAAATCATCCCAGCCGCTTTACATAACCAATACAAAAGCCCTCATATACAAGCAGCTGCAGCGGTTAACTTTTTCGTTTTCCTTTTTCGCTTCGCTTGTCTGCCGTTAGCATCGTTGTAATTGTTGTTGGACTTTTGGTTTGGCGCGCTGAAGATCAAAGTGACGCGCTACCCTGCATTCGGACGGGTATACTGATTTTTGCCGTCATTTGCAACCACTGTTAATTTTGATACCTCGTGGCTCGATATTCAATTTAAAATTTTTTTTTCGTCGTTTTCGTTGTGGATAATTATTAAAATAATTTTTTCGAACAAATTTAATAATTAAATTAAATTGTTGTTTACTCTTAGTATTTTGTTTCGAAAATTTATTTAACATTTTGTCGTCGTTCTAATTGAACAATTATCCTATTTTAAAACTTATTTATTTTATTAATTATTATTCTTGGATAAATAATTTATTTATATATATATATTTATTTATTTTCGTGGTTTATATATAAAAATAAAAATAAATTAAAATGAGTCCAGATAAGCCAAAATCTCTTGAACTTCTTGCGGATCTTATAAATAAGCTCAAAAAACCAGTGATGAGCATCCGCCGATTAAATGATCGAATAGAAGCCGGCCAGATTCCGATCCAAGAAGTAGAACTTACTTGTCGGCTAGAGTTTTTAAATGCTTCTATTATTAAGGCAACTCAAATACAAGAACAGATCGAAGATTTAGATGATGGCGATGAGTTCGGAGAAGAGTTGGAAGAGCTTTCAATAATAACCAAGGCAAAAATAATGACGCTTATCTCAGCCTTGAAGACGGCAAGCGAAACCAAAATAATTGGATCAGCTTCTGTAACCCCAACTCGAGCTCGACTTCCGAAAATTCCGAAAAATTCAATCACTTAATTTCTTGTCTTTCTGGTGAAGCTTTGGGAACTATTAAGGCCTACCAATTCACCGAGAGCAATTATGAAAAGGCTATGATCAGCCTGAAAAAAGTGTATGATAACGAATGTTTAATTTTTATGAATAATATTTCAACATTGTTTAGTCTTCCGAAAATAACGCAACAGCCAGCTTCGTCTTTAAGAAATATTATCGACACCGTATCATCTATATATATACGGTTCTTTGTTATCGATAGGAGACGAAACCAAGATTTCAAATTCAATGTTGATCTATCTTGTTTTGAACAGAGTAGACCCAGTGACCAAACAAAAATGGGAAGAACAATTAGATTATAAAAAGTTACCGCTTTGGTTCGATTTTGAAAAAATGTTAAACCGCCGATACCAGCATTTATCCGCTGAAGAATCGACGAAACCAAAGCAAGATAAAGTTATGTCGAGCAAGCCACATAATCGCAGCTCATTTTCTTGTTCTTCGTCCAACAGTAAATCTCAGCAAAGTTGTAGCTATTGTAATGCAGGAGACCATATCCTAGCGAACTGTGGTCAGTTTGGTCGCCTTTCGGTAATGCAAAGGTTCGACTTTGTAAAATCTGCTTCCTTATGCATCAATTGTATGCGAAAGGGTCACACTGTTTCAAAATGCAAATTTAATAAATGTCGAGCTTGTGGCCGCTCGCATCACGTTTTCCTGCATAGATATACAGTGTCCGAAAATAGTTTAGCGTTGCCACCACCCCAAGAGATTCTTTCTCCCTCTTTAACTCAAGATCAGCCTCCACGTCACATGTTATGCATGCGACATCATTGGACAGAGGGATTTTAGCCACGTCGATCGTAAGTGTAAGAACTAAAAACGGTGAATATATTTGCGCCCGAGCACTTCTTGACTCGGGGTCCCAAACGAATTTTATAACAGAGGACCTTGCTCACCGCTTACAGATCCGTAAAGAGGAGTCGTGTATAAACTTACTTGGTATTGGCGAGTCCAATTCTCAAGTTAAGAAAAAGGTACACACAATGGTAAAGTCGCGTTTAAATGGTAGTGAGTTCTCTTTCGAATTTTGGATTTTTAAGTCAATATCAGGATATCATCCTGACCAGTCGGTCAATATCAATGACTGGAAAATTCCAAAGAACCTACCACTAGCAGACCCCTATTTCT
This sequence comes from Drosophila carrolli, assembly GCA_018152295.1. Taxonomy (NCBI): domain Eukaryota; kingdom Metazoa; phylum Arthropoda; class Insecta; order Diptera; family Drosophilidae; genus Drosophila; species Drosophila carrolli. Next base: position 93,921 of record JAECXJ010000051.1, on the reverse strand, counting down.
ACAAGCCACAAAGAATAGATATGGTTAATAGGAGCAGAATCATTTTTCGAATTATTAGCTGTTGGACAAATCAGACAAGGTCCTGACTTTCCAACTCTGCAGAAAACCCTCTTCGGCTGGGTTGTATCGGGTAGATATAAGGCATCTTCCCCCACAGAAGTTGTGAAAAGTTTCAGTTGTAGTGAAGAGATTTTAGTGTCTATTGACAGCACACTACAGAAGTTTTGGTCACTGGAAGAAATGCCATCTCTAAAGAAAATTCTGTCACCTGAGCAAAAGTTATGTGAAGAACACTACCGGAAGACTACTCAGGTTTTGGCATCAGGTCGGTTTGAGGTAAGACTGCCGTTTAAATCGGATCCAAATGAGTTAGGCAACTCTTTTGAAGTTGCAAAACGGCGGTTTTTGTCGCTTGAAAGAAGGCTGTCTCGAGACCCTGAGATGAAGGAAATGTACCTAGAATTTATGGAGGAGTACCTTTCCCTAGGTCATATCTCTCTTACAGATAAACTTCCTTCTGCTCCACATTATGTTATCCCACATCAATGTGTTCTGAGACCCCAAAGTACGTCAACCAAGTTACGTGTCGTTTTCGATGCATCTTGTAAATCGTCAACTCAGAAGTCTCTAAATGACATTTTGATGGTTGGGCCGACAATCCAAGATGAGTTGTACTCAACGTTACTGCGCTTCCGGCTGCATAGGTTTGCCCTGACCGCCGATGTAAAGAAAATGTATCGTCAAGTGATGGTGAATGAAGCAGATAGGCAGTTTCAACTTATAGTGTGGAGAAAAGACCTCTCTGAGTCCTTGAGATTATACAAGCTCAACACCGTAACATATGGACCAGCCCCGTTTTTGGCTATTCGGTGTTTAAAAAGGTTAAGTGAGTCTGCCAAAGTTTCTTTTTCTAGAGCTGCTAAGGTTATTGGATCCGACTTTTATGTCGATGATATGTTGACTGGTGCTGCATGCGTAGAGGAGTTAAAGACTATTAAGTCTGAAGTATCTCAGGTTGTTCAAACTGCAGGTTTTGAATTGACAAAGTGGTTTTCAAACTCACCTAATGTTACCGCATCTGAGAGCACAAATAAATCCATACCCATCTCGGACTCAGAGTCAACTAAGGCGTTAGGAATATCGTGGTTGCCTAACGAAGATGCCTTCAAGTTCCAAATTGACACTGCTGTCATGGATTTTCGAGCGACAAAACAGAACATACTATCGGTGACATCGAAGCTGTTTGACCCCATCGACTTATTAAGTCCTATTGTAATTGGAGGAAAGATCCTATTGCAGGAACTTTGGCTAAAAAAGTTAGATTAGGATGAGTCTATTCCTTTTCATTTGGAAACAGCGTGGAATATGATAAAAATTACACTGTCTAAATTAGAGGAAATATCTATTCCCTGGTTTGTGCATACCGATCCGATGTCACCGGTCCAATTACATGCCTTTGCCGACGCATCCTTAAGAGCTTATGGAGCTTGCGTCTACATTCGTAGCAAAACTGCAGAAGGTTATAAAATATCGCTGTTGACTTCAAAGTCTAAAGTAGCGCCGCCCAAGACTAAGACACTCCCAAGGCTTGAGTTATGTGCCGCTCACCTTCTCGTAGATCTCTGCCACAGAATCAAGCCCCTATTAAAGGTACATATCGAACGGATTGTTTATTGGTCGGATTCTAAAGTTACGCTTCATTGGATCCGGTCTCATCCATCTTCATTATCCACATTCGTATCGAATAGAGTTGCGGAGATTCAAGAGTGGTCAGGTGAAGCTACATGGCGGCATGTTCCAACGAAACAGAACTCAGCAGATATTGTATCAAGAGGTTGTGACGTCGACGAAATTATACAGTCAATATGGCTTACTGGACCTGCGTTTTTAAAAGAGGAAGATGCAAACTGGCCCCACAATGCACACTTTGACCTAGATGAAGAAGTCCTACTACAAGAATCGACGAAGACTGCGGTCGGACTGACCGCTGCTGTAAGAAATTTGGATTTGGTAGATATCATCGAGGGATTTTCGTCACACCTTAAACTGCTTCGGGTATTCGTTTATATGTTCCGCTTCCTAAGGAAATGCAAAGACAAAAGTATGGTATTTGAAAAAACTTTGTCGCCGACTGAATATAATGAAGCTTTTCTAAAAATTGTCGAGATATTACAGAAGCACGAGTATCATGAAGAAAGAGAAAAAGTTCGTAAAGGATCCAGAGTTGGCCCAAGACTTCAGCGATTGAATCCATTCATCCATGAAGACAAGGGGACTTGGTGTCACTTTTCTTTGTTTCGAGTTGGGGGGCGACTAGCTAATGCTCCTGTATCATACGATGCCAAGTTTCCATTGTTGTTGATAAAACGCTCCCAATTTGTGCAGAGCTATGTTCGGCATCTTTACCATTCCAATTTTCCTGTTGGTCCACTAGCCCTTGTGACTCTCCTTCGACAGCGTATTTGGATCGTAAACGGTCAGGAGGTCTGCAGTCAGATAGTTCGATCATGCATACGCTGCTTTAAGTGTAAGCCTCGACTAATGACACAAATTATGGGAAATTTACCCGCAGATCGTCTCCGTGCTCTCCGCCCATTTGCTATATGTGGCGCCGATTTTTGTGGCCCTGTCTATACGACATTGAAAATTCGTGGTAGGCCTCCGTATAAGTCCTACATTGCGCTCTCGTTTGTTTGCGTCCAAAGCGGTTCATCTAGAAGTTGTTTCAGATTTAACCACGGATTCCTTTTTATTGGCTTTTTAAAGGTTCGTTGGGGGCAGAGGATGTCCCCAAGTCGTCCGGGACGAACTTCGTCGGAGCGAGTCGCCACTTCCGGGCCCTTCGAGAGAGGATAGAGGACGAAGCCGACGCGATACGCGAATTCGCATCAAAAAGCGGATGCGAATTTGTCTTCATACCACCGCGAGCTCCGCACATGGGCGGACTATGGAAGGCAGGTGTCAAAACTGCCAAGAACCTACTCCTACGGGCGGTGGGCAGCGCGCTTCTAAGCGCAGAAGAGCTGGGGACAGTCCTCGTGGGAATCGAGGCGGTGATGAACTCCCGGCCGCTCGGAGCAATCAGCAGCGACCCAAGCGACGGAGAGGCGCTGACACCCGGGCACCTACTGACAGGCGGGCCGCTACTCGCCACACCAGCACTTCGGACCCCGGACCAGGAGGGTCTCAACTGCTTGCGGCGATGGCGGCTTGTCTCGTCAGTCAGGCAAATGTTCTGGCGGCGATGGTCCCGGGAATATGTCTTGGGCCTCCAAATACGGGGCAAGTGGCACCAGCAGCAGCCCAACATCAGCGAGGGAGATCTCGTCCTCGTGGCCGAGGACAACCTGCCGCCCCAACAATGGCTCCTCGGCAGAATAGTCGCCAGGCACGCAGGGGAGGACGGCATGGTCAGGGTCGTCGATGTGCGAACTAGTGGAGGAGGCCTTTTCCGGCGGGCCATTCATAAGTTGGCGCCGCTTCCATTGTGTTCAACGGGGCCGGTGTTCGCTCAAACTTGAAATATTATATTGAAATTTGTAATAAATAAAAACTGGAAGTTTAGTGTAAGTTAGTTTAGGGCGAAGGCGGGAGCACAATAAAGTTTTCTCTCGCTCTCGGCGAAGTCGCCCCGTCTTCGCCAACCTTCGTTAAGCTAGGCTCTAAGTACTTTGTCGAAAAATATATAAGCATTCGTTGAAATTGATTTGAGCCGTCGACACCTTTTCTTTTCGTTTTCGTTTTTTTCGCTATTAATAATTTTAGCCACCGCCAAGTTTTTTCGGTTGTAATAATTAGAAAACTCTCTAATTTTCCAGCTAGAATAATGATAGAAGACAATAAAACTAAAAATAAGGAATTGTATGATAGGTGTAATTTTAATACTAATTTGTATTAATAAGAAAACGCGACTTGTGGTTGGATATTTGATTTTATATTTAACGACGAAAGCGACGAACGCCTGGCTTTAATTTCAATTATAATCTCTTATAGCTATGCTTATCTAAGGGGGGGCGAGAGACAGGGCGAATTCGCGAGAGCGAACGAAAGCTTTATTGGCTCCCGCTCTCGCCTTAAAACTATAGAGAGTTTACAATTTGAATTAACGCGCCAAGTGCGCAAACACCGCCCCCTCTGAAGGGACGACGTCCTTCAGCCCAACGCCGGCTATACCGTCAGCCGATTTGTCTCCTCCTTGTGCCACTTGGACCTCTGCTGGAGGCTGGAGATGTACTCCCGGGACGCTGGGGCCAGCAGGGGGCCGCCGATGAGCAGATGTCCGGGGGTCAGGGCTTCGCAGTCGTTTGGGTCGTTGCTGAGGGTTCCCAGAGGTCTGGAGTTCAGCACGGCCTCCACGCTGGTGAGGAGAGTTCCGAGCTCCTCCTCGGTCAAGAGGTTTTGGCCGACCCTCCGAAGGAACAGGTGCTTTGCAGACTTCACACCTGCCTCCCAAAGTCCGCCGAAGTGAGGTGCTCTGGGCGGTATGAACGCAAACTCGCATTCTTTTTTCTCGGAACTCCCTCATGTGCCGGTCGGCTCCGACGAAGTTGGTTGCGTTGTCGCACCACACCTTTTCCGGTATCCCGCGACGACTCACGAACCTATGAAAAGCCAACAGAAAAGCATCAGTGGTTAGGTCAGACACAAGCTCCAAGTGGACCGCTTTGGACGCAAAACAGACAAACAAGGCCACGTACGACTTGTACGGTGGCTTACCACGAATACGATACGTTGTGCTAAAGGGGCCACAAAAATCAACGCCACATATGTTAAATGGGCGGAGAGCTCGAAGTCTATCTGCTGGCAAGTTTCCCATGATTTGCGTCAAGAGTTGCGGTTTACAGCGAAAGCAGCGATCGCACTGTTCGTCGGCAGACTTCTTGCGCATTGACTAGCCATACTTTCTCGCGCGGACGACTTACAAGAGCTCGAGGGCCAGCGTGACAATTCGTAACGTGCAGGTATGACACGTATGATCTGATGAATTGTGAGCTTTTAGACAGCAACAACGGGAATTTGGCTTCGTACGGGATAACAATAACCGACCCCCAACTCGTAACAATGTCGAGGAACACCAATTTAATTTAATCTCCTGAATAAAGGGGCTTAGCTTTTGAATATTCGTTGGTACCGGTTTATTTTTCCGAATTTTACTAATATCATCGCTGAATTCGTGAAATTGGATATCTTTAACAATTTTATCAAACGCGGAATTCGGTTCTCTTGGCGAAATACTTTTTATAAAGGTCTTCGTCCCTTTTCTGCACCTTTGAATAAAGCGGAGAACCCATACGAAAACTCTCAGAAGCTTCAAATGCGACGAAAAGTTTTCTATTTTCTGAAGCAGATAATTTGGCTCTGGGCCGACTAATGCTAATGCTACTCGACACTACTGCGGCCGGCAGTTCGAAATGATGATTTACAGGCCAATTAATTTCTGCGTCGGCATGAACACAGGCCCGCCGAACCAGATGGCCTTTGAAAGCTCCTCAATGTCACATCCACGGGATACTATGTCTGCTGGGTTAACTTTCGTGGGAACGTGTCTCCGACCTGAATCTCTGCGACACGGTTTGATACAAAAACCGACAACGACGAAGGATGGGTTTTGATCCAGTGTAATGTGATCACGGAGTCTGTCCATAGGAAAACATTCTTAATGGGACAATTTAGCAATGTCCTGACACGATTATACAGATCCGCTAAAAGGTGAGTGCACAGCTCAAGGCGAGGCAAGGTTTTCGTCTTGAGGGGAGCTACTTTTGATTTGGCGGTCAATTAAGACACCTTTAAACCTTCAGCAGTTTGAGTACGAACGTAGATCTACGCTCCATACGCTCGCATGGAAGCGTCAGCGAAACCATATATTTGAATCAGGACTTGCGGATCTGTGTGAACGAATCGCGATACCTTAATTTTCGGCTGCTGCAGAAGCGTTGCTTTGAAGGTATCCCAACTGCATCGTCCCAATCTAGCTTTCGAAGCCACAGCTCCTGTAACAACATCTTTGCCCTTGTGACTAAAGGACACAAGAGACCAACTGGATCGAAAAGTCACCGACAAAATATTTCGTTTTGTCGCGCCAAGATCCATGAAAGAGTCATCCAACCGAAATTGGAAGTAATCTTTAACCGGTAACCAAACCACGCCAATTATAATAACAAGTCTAATAAGAATAATAGAGGTCGTGAAAATTATAGTCGAACTACCAATAATAACCAAAATAACAGCAAGAATAACCGAGGTAACCTAAAACAACTCGAGAAGCTATTAATTCCCTTCAGATGGACAACAAAAAACCACAAGGCTCACACCATCAATACACCATCAATAATACGGAAATAAATAAAAAACTTTTTTTCTTGGTAGATACTGGTGCACCCATATCAATATTAAAAAAATTCGGACATATTTCATAATATTCAGGAAAACGATAAGATTACTATTCAAGCCATAGGCCAAGAATTGATAAAAACAAAAGGATAAATTTCCATCGAGATACAAAAAAAATATATAAAACCACATGATTTTAAAAAAAGTAGATTTGCATTTCGCTATACCATGTGATGGAATAATAGGTATTGTTTTCATAAAGAAATTCAATTGTCAACTAGACTTCAAGCCCACTGAAGATTGGCTTATAATGAGACCAAAAAATTTGAATTTCCCAATTTATGTTCTGGTAATAATACCATAATTCTACCAGCAAGATCTCAAGTGGTCCGAAAACATTCCCCTATCATCAAATGAAGGTAGTGTACTAACTCCCAACCAGGAAATTAAAAATGGCATTTATGTTGCAAATACAGTTGCAATTACCAAAAATGCATTTGTCCGATAACTGAATAGAACCAGTATTAATCAAATAATAAATATTAATGATTTAAAATATGAAAATTAGAACAACAAAATAGTTCAAACTATTTCCCGAATTAAGAGAAAAACTGGTTTATCTCAACTAACAACAAACTTTCCCCCACAATCCAATTTAAAATTAGCAGAGATTCGCACCAAATATAGTGATATATTAATAATTAATAACCACAAATAATTTCGCCAAACAAACCCGTGCACATAAAAAATTACAGAAATCCTCAAAGTCAAAAAGAAATACAGGTACATGTACAAAAGTTAATCGACAAAAAAATAGACGAACCGTGTGTATCCCAATACAATTTGTTAGTTCCGAAGAAATCTCTTTCCGGTTCTAACAAGAAAAAATGGCTATTAGTAATGTGCTATCTTCAGATTAATAAAAAACTGTTGTCGGATAAATTCCCACTACGTAAAATTGGTGATATTTTAGATCAACTAGGAAGAGCGAAATACTGCTCAAGTCTTGACTTAATATCTGGTTTCCATCAAATCGAACTCGAAAAAAGTACAAGGGACGTAACGTCTTTCTCGACAAGCAATGGTTCATATCGTGTTTGACGCGACTACCATTCGGCTTAAAAATAGAGCCAAGTTCATTCCAGAGAATGATGATTATAACATACTCCGGATTATAACCTTCTTAAACTTTCCTTTACATGGATGATCTAATAGTCCTCGGCTGTTCTGAAAAACATATGCTTAAAAACTTAACTGATTTTTTTAAAAAATATAGGACTAACAATCTTAAATTACAAAATGTTCATTTTTCATGCATGAAGTCATATTTTTCATCAAAAAAGCACAGATAAAGGGAATTTGCAAGACGACAAAAAAACGACGTCATCAAACATTACCTAGTCCCACATAATGTGGACAGCGTATGACGATTCGTTCCTTTTTGCAATTATTATAGACGTTTTATCCAAAATTTCGCCGAATATTCTCGTCACATAACAAGATTATGCAAAAAAGTTGTTGTATTCGATGGGACAACTGATTGTCAGAATGCCTTTGAACATCTCAAATCGGCACTAATAAATCGATATTTATTACAATACCCAGACTTCAGCAAAAAATTGTTGCATAATAACGGATGCAAATAAGCAAGCATGTGGAGCAGCTTTAACTCAAAACAAAAATGGACAAAAACGGCCAATTACTTATTTGAGACCATATGTTTATGGTAGACACTTCACTGTCAAGACTGATCTCAGACCACTCACATACCTGTTCTCTATGATAAATACAAGCTCAAAACTAATGCAAATGAGACTTGAACTGGAGGATTATAACATTACAGTCGAATATCTTTTCAAAAATTACAACAAATTACTGGAAATATATTAAAGGTCTCTACAAGACTTCTTAGGACGTTTACTGGACTTGTGTTTTGTTTCAAATTCGGAAGGCGTTTGCCTATTAAGAACATCACCACTTACACAACCGGAAGATCCTTATCATCCCACTCTAGAGCTGACTGTAGACGCAAGAACAGAGCTGAATAAAAAATCCGAAAAGTCGGTTAAACGAATCCGCTGCTTTTGTAAGGCAAAGTTTCATCTTTTAAATACTTTTATTCATGTACTAACATGGCTGAGGCCGTTAAAATCTTTTATAATGCATTGAACTCCTTCTTTTATCTGCGTGTTCCGTTAATAAGGAGTTGTCACACCTAAAAAATATTAACTCCAGATTTTTCAATAAATTTAAAATGTGCGGTTCACAATCTGCCTTCTCTCGATACCTAAGGGCTCGGTCAAATTTTACCGTGCGCCCGGTGTTATAAAAGCTATCTGACTCGTTGTAGGGTCCAATTTTCACAAGATCCAAAACAGTTTTATAATTTTGTTAACACTAAGCGTAAATCAGCCTGTTACCTTGCAACGCTATCATTTGAAAATTCTACGGCAAATACTGATCAGACAATTGCCGATCTGTTTGCCCAGTTGTTCCAGACAACATATTCTGTTTCATCTCCGTCCTTATATTGTTTCAATACGACACCCTCTATAGCACGTGATTTCCGCCCATATGAGCTCGTATTCGGGAATGCAACGAACTTACCAATACATTTTAATAGCATAGATGAAATAGAACCACTCTACAATGTAGATGACTACGCTAAGGAATTAAAGTATAGGTTAGAAGTAGCTTATAAAATAGCTAGAATAATGATAAAAGACAATAAAACTAATAATAAGGAATTTTAATACTAATTTGTATTAATAAGAAAACGCGACTTGTGGTTGGATATTTGATTTTATATTTAACGACGAAAGCGACGAAAGGGAGTGCGATGTTGATCCGGTTCGATTTAACACTGGCTTTAATTTCAATTATAATCTCTTATAGCTATGCTTATCTAAGGGGGGGCGAGAGACAGGGCGAATTCGCGAGAGCGAACGAAAGCGTTATTGGCTCCCGCTCTCGCCTTAAAACTATAGAGAGTTTACAATTTGAATTAACGCGCCAAGTGCGCAAACACCGCCCCCTCTGAAGGGACGACGTCCTTCAGCCCAACGCCGGCTATACCGCCAGCCGATTTGTCTCCTCCTTGTGCCACTTGGACCTCTGCTGGAGGCTGGAGATGTACTCCCGGGACCATCGCTGCCAGAACTTGTGCTTAAGCGACAAGACACCTCGCCATCGACGCAAGCAGGTCAGATTGATTTGGTCCGGGAGTGCTTCCGACGCTGGGGCCAGCAGGGGTGAGCAGATGTCCGGGGGTCAGGGCTTCGCAGTCGTTTGGGTCGTTGCTGAGGGTTCCCAGAGGTCTGGAGTTCAGCACGGCCTTCACGCTGGTGAGGAGAGTTCCGAGCTCCTCCTCGGTCAAGAGGTTTTGGCCGACCGTCCGAAGGAACAGGTGCTTTGCAGACTTCACACCTGCCTCCCAAAGTCCGCCGAAGTGAGGTGCTCTGGGCGGTATGAACGCAAACTCGCATCCTTTTTTCTCGGAACTCCCTCATGTGCCGGTCGGCTCCGACGAAGTTGGTTGCGTTGTCGCACCACACCTTCTCCGGTATCCCGCGACGACTCGCGAACCTTTGAAAAGCCAACAGAAAAGCATAAGTGGTTAGGTCAGACACAAGCTCCAAGTGGACCGCTTTGGACGCAAAACAGACAAACAACGTACGACTTGTACGGTGGCTTGCCATGGATACGATACGTTGTGCTAAAGGGGCCACAAAAATCAACGCCACATATGTTAAATGGGCGGAGAGCTCGAAGTCTATCTGCTGGCAAGTTTCCCATGATTTGCGTCAAGAGTTGCGGTTTACAGCGAAAGCAGCGATCGCACTGTTCGTCGGCAGACTTCTTGCGCATTGACTAGCCATACTTTCTCGCGCGGACGACTTACAAGAGCTCGAGGGCCAGCGTGACAATTCGTAACGTGCAGGTATGATCTGATGAATTGTGAGCTTTTAGACAGCAACAACGGGAATTTGGCTTCGTACGGGATAACAATAACCGACCCCCAACTCGTAGCAATTTCGAGGAACACCAATTTAATTTATTCTCCTGAATAAAGGGGCTTGACTTTGGAATATTCGATGCTACCAGCTTATATTTCCCAATTTTACTAATATCATCGCTGAATTCGTGAAATTGGATATCTTCAACAATTTTATCAAAAGCGGAATTCGGTTCTCTTGGAGAAATACTTTTTTCAAAGGTCTTCGTCCCTTTTCTGCACCTTTGAATAAAGCGGAGAGCCCATACGAAAACTCTCAGAAGCTTCAAATGCGACGATAAGTTTTCTATTTTCTGAAGCAGATAATTTGGCTCTGGGCCGACTAATGCTAGTGCTAATCGACACTACTGCGGCCGGCAGTTCGAAATGTTGATTTACAGGCTAATTAATTTCTGCGTCGGCATGAACACAGGCCCGCCGAACCAGATGGCCGTTGAAAGTTCCTCAACTTTACATCCACGGGATACTATGTCTGCTGGGTTAACTTTCGTGGGAACGTGTCGCCAAGTTGCGTTCTCCGACCACTCCTGAATCTCTGCGACCCGGTTTGATACAAAAACCGACAACGACGAAGGATGGGTTTTGATCCAGTGTATTGTGATCTCGGAGTCTGTCCATAGGAAATCATTCTTAATGGGACAATTTAGCAATGTCCTGACACGATTATACAGATCCGCTAAAAGGTGAGCTGCGCACAGCTCAAGGCAAGGCAAAGTTTTTGTCTTGAGGGGAGCTACTTTTGATTTGGCGGTCAATTAAGACACCTTTAAACCTTCAGCAGTTTGAGTACGAACGTAGATGTACGCTCCATACGCTCGCATGGAAGCGTCAGCGAAACCGTATATTTGAATCAGGACTTGCGGATCTGTGTGGACGAATCGCGATACCTTAATTTTCGGCAGCTGCAGAAGCGTTGCTTTGAAGGTATCCCATGAAGTAAGCAACTGCATTGGTAGCGACTCGTCCCAATATAGCTTTTGAAGCCACAGCTCCTGCAACAACATCTTTGCCCTTGTGACTAAAGGACACAAGGACCAAGTGGATCGAAAAGTCACTGACAAAATATTTCGTTTTGTCGCGCCAAGATCCAGGAAAGAGTCATCCAACCGAAATTGGAAGTAATCTTTAACTGGTAACCAAACCACGCCAAGGGTCTTAGTTACGTCTGAGCCTTCCGTAAGTGGCAATACAGCGCTTTCAGATGCGGATAACTCTGGCCAGTTTGAAAACCACTTTGCCAGTTCAAATTCTGTCTCTTGCAAATCCTGAGAAACTTCGGCTCGAAGGCCTTGCGGGTCCTCAACGCATCCGGCGCCAGTCAACAAATCGTCAACATAAAAATCTTTCTGAATAGTCTGTGCGGCTTTTGGATAAGTTACTTGCGCCATCTCTCCTAGCCGCATTAAACACCTGATCGCCAAAAAGGGTGCCGGCGAAATTCCATATGTAACGGCCTTTAACTTAAGATTTTCAGAGACTCCAAAGTTTCGGTCAGACTGGTGCGGAATAAAATAGTGCGGAGTGTTTGGAATTTTGTCATCGGTGGAAGACATGTGGCCCATGGAAATATATTCCTTCATGAATTCAATGTACAAATTCCTCAACGAAGGGTCCTTTGACAATTTCCTTTCTAGCGACAAAAATCTTCGCTTCGCAACTTCGTATGATAAGCCAAGAGAATTTGGGTCAGATTTGAATGGCAAACGAACCGAAAATCTACCGGACGACAATATTTGAGTTTTTTCTCAAAGTGTTGTTCACAAAGTTGCTGCTCAGGAGTATGGACTTTAGCCTTGGGCGGCAGGTCCTCCACAGACCAAAATTTCTGCAGGGCTGTGTCAATTGACTCCAACGCTTCCTCCTGGCAGCTGAGATGTTCCATTTTGTTAGCCTTTATTTTATCTTCAGAGGCACATCTCCCAGACACTATCCAGCCGAGAACTGTTTTTTGTAGGATGGGAAGGTCCGGACCCTGATTGATCTGGCCAACAGATAAAAGTTCAAAGAACGTATCTGCACCTATAAGCATATCTATTTTTTGGGGCTTGAAGAAGAATGGATCTGCCAACAGAATATTTTCAGCCACTCTCAACCCGCTGGTGTTCACCGCTTGATCCGGATGATAACCAGAAATATTTTGTAGGATCCAAAAATCGGACGACAACTGGCTATTCCCTACTCGCGACTTCACAACCGTGTGAATTTTTTTGTAGCTTCGGCATTAGTCCCACCAATGCCTCGTAAGCTCAAGCCCACCTCCTCTCTTGAAATTTTAAGTCTCTGAGCGTGTTCATCGGTCACAAAGTTTATTTGTGATCCTGAGTCGAGCAACGCTCGAGCCAAGACAAATTCGCCAATTTTCGTTTGAACACTCACAATAGCAGTTGCAAGAATGACTCTTTTCGATGCAGTCGCATGCAAAACATGCGAAGCGGATGGAGTCTCCTGCATGAGCGTGGGCTGAGAAGGGGGTGGCAACGCGAAATTAGTGTTTGCGGAATATATGTGCAGCAATGTATGGTGTGAGGAATTGCACACTCTGCATCTGTTCGATTTGCATTTTTTGACGGTATGTCCCTTGCGAAGGCAGTTAATGCACAAGGGTGCTCTTTTAGCGAAATCGAATCTTTGCTGAACTGTTAGAGCTGCGAAGGAAGTCCAGTTTCCAATTTGATGTTCAGCTGAGTTGCAATATACGCATTGTACCGTGTCGTTCCTGGCAGCGACAAACGAAAAACTCCTATTTCCATTCTTCTTAGGATTAGATTGGACTTGCTGAACAGTTTTGGGCTTGGAGCCATACCATATGTTGGTAACGCCTGTTCAAAGTCGTCTCACATTCAAAGAGGAAGCGAAGTATAGTCTAATTGTGCTTCCCATTTTCTTTTAGTTCCTGCATCGACCTTGCTCATTACCAAATGTATTAAAATAGCATTAGTAATGCGTCTATCAGCCCCAATAGACAGCATAAAGGGCTGTGACTGTGTCGATGAGGGTTCTCAAGGCTGTAGCTGAGGGCTGGGTAGTTTTTTGCAAATTAAAAAGTGTCGATATGTTGTCAAAAAAAAAAGGCAATCATTATCGTACACCCGCCTCAGGCTAGCAAGGACTTTGGGATAATTACTTCTTTTGTATCTCTCACTTCTATTTGGTTTTGAAGAAGTGAAGCATTTTCAATGTGCGAATTAAGGATTTCTAATCGACACTCTAGCTCAACCGGATTAACAGAAATTTTACCGTCATTTAAGTTGCGATACGTTCGGTTTATACTTTTCATGCAAATATCTCGTTTGTGTTTAAGCTCTTCGATATCCTTGGTTGCCATTGCCTTAATTCGCATTTCTAATCGACACTCTAGCTCAACCGGATTAACAGAAATTTTACCGTAATTTAAGTTGCGATACGTTCGGTTTATACTTTTCATGCAAATATCTCGTTTGTGTTTAAGCTCTTCGATATCCTTGCTTGCCATTGCCTTTATTATTATTTTTTTTTTATTTATTTGGAATCGAAGAGGTTTTTAATATAAATATATTTTATTTTTTATAGTAGAATAATATAATATAATATAATTAAACGAAAAGGAGTAGGGAGCAAGTCAAAAACTAATAAGAGTTTGAGAAGTTAAAAACACCCACACAGACTTGCTCGATCGCACGCACGAAAACGCTCAAGCGTACCGAAAACCAACGAACAAGCGTTAAAGCAACCAACAATTGCACTGCTGCCGAGATCGAGAACGAAAACGACAAAGATAACTCCAAATCGCGGCAGTGGTGTCGGTGTGCGTGTGTATGTGAACGCGGCTGGCGGCTTAACTCCTAGGCAAAGGCAAATGCAAACGGAGAATTATGCACTGACCGATAACTAAGGGCAACGAATATATAAGCCTGATGCTGAAAGGCGCGGGAAAATAATGAAAAGCACGGGAAAAATTATGAAAAGCGCGGGCGATTCCGGCGATTTTCTCAATTATTAAAAATTTAACTTCTTTCCCAGCTTTTTTAGCAATACCCTAAATTGGTGCTCACTACGACGAAAATGGAGGAATTAAGTTTGCACCAATTTAGGTCGAATTTTTTGTTCGTGTTTTAATATCCAAAGTTATTCACTTGTATAGTTTAAAATATTTATGTATTTATGTATATATATTTGCCAAAATTACAATTGTTAGTACATGCAGACGGGGAGAATTCGCGAGAGCGAACGAAATCTTTATTGACTCCCGCTCTCTCCTTAAAACTAGAGAGAGTTTACAATTCGAATAAACGCGCCAAGTGCGCAAACATGGATTATTTAAATTATTATTTTCCAGTTAAATGTTTTAACGATCACTATCACTTTGGGTTTGTGTCGTTTGTGGATGTTTTGATTTTTCCACTAAAAATTTGAGATTGGCCGCGCGAGTTCCATTTTTTATTTTTAACTTGTTTTCATTAAAAAAATGTAAGAACTTTTAATGACGCGGCACCACGTTGGGCGCCAATCAAATTTATTAGTTCGTTGATTTAATAAAAATGATGTTCATTATTTGATTTTAGTTTTTCCTTTAATTTCTTAATACACTGTCACTAGTTAACTATATTTTATGTTAGATAATCGCGACCGATGTCGTCTGCAAAAAAAGAAGTGCCCTCCGTTTGATAAGTTAATAATCATGAAACCTCAGCTTAAGAGAATCTTGCTCAAAAGAGATTAAAAGAGAATGTTAAGACAGTAGGACAATTGGCTGATGAAATAATTGAGAGATAATTAAAACTTTATAAATCGATTATTCGACAAAAAATTTGGTTAGCAACTGGCTGGGATTAGATCGGACCCTAAGTGGAATTTGGAAGCTTTGTTTATATCTAGGGTCATTTGCTTACAGTAGCCCGGATGTGGTTCTCACAAGGCTCGGTTTGAGGGAGAGGAGATTCTGCTAGCGAAGCTACAATTATCAGCGGTTGCTACGATTAAAAAATTGTTTATGAAACTCATATGCTGAGAATATTCATGGGTTGGATAACACGCATGAAGATATAGAAAGGATGCAAGAATAAGCGGAGAAACGAATTTTCTTTCCCAGCTAGATAAGTTTAAAACCATACCTTTGCCCTTGCCTCATCGCATTCCGTAGAGCCGTTCTGTAGGAAACGGATGGCAAAAGTACACACACAGTAGTTTTCGGCGCGTGTATACGTGAGAAATACTTTTGGAAACAAAAGAGAAAAGCAAATACAAAAAAAAAGATGCAATTCGGGGACTTAATATATTAAGGGGGTGTTTTTGTGTATAAGGTTCTGGCTCCCACAGCCTCGATCTCCACGGCAAAGGTCCTTTCTCCGTTGGACATCCGGAAATTTTTTGGGTGAGTGACTCAGTGGCCAATGCTCCGAAATACCATTTTTTTTATATAAATAATTGATTTAAAAGGAAAATGCTCACGAAAACGCCTAATCCCCAAAAGTAAAGTTAAAAAGGAAAATATAATTAAAAGTTAAAGAAAAGACCGTAACAAAATTTAAATATTTTTTAATGATCCGCTTAATAGCATAAATGCATAAATATTACAATACAATTACATGCGCGTAATAAATTTATAAACGCCATTGCTGACTCTTTTTCATATTGCAAAACAGAAAGGAAAAGAAAATATTTCTGTTCCTCTTAATACCGAGTTTCAGTTCTCTTTCGAAACTCTGTAAAAAAATATGTTGTCCAATTAAATCACGTTTCTATTTCTTATTTCTACGTTGTCCATATTAATACTTTGCATGCTCGTTATATTTCACTGTATTACATTATGTCTAGGTTAAACAATTTTATTAATTATTAAGGAATACACAAATTATAATATTTTAATTTCGATTAGTTTTTGCCTTCAGCTTGTGTGATCGCTCAGTAGAACCCAATGGGGCCATTCATGAAGAACCAAAATTCTATTTGGCTATGGAAAGGCTAAGAATGGCCAAGGCAGGGAGGGGCGATTGTAATCCCAATACCATCTTGTGTTAAACAGTTGTCCGATCGCACTTGCAATAGACTGGTTTTAGTATGTTTGTGTTGCGTTGTGGTCCTCCTGATTTTTCTAGCTTGTCGTAGCACGCAAATTGTTGAGTAATGGAAAATTATGTAACTTAGAGAAAGGACGGCCAAGATACCACCACCCCATTAGCCGACGAGCAAGTAAGCCGGACAATTGTACGTGCGCTTGTCTTTTCTCACAATAACACCGACCAAATTAATTCATTACATCATCACAGGATTTTTGAGCTTGGTTTTAAGGTCAAAAGGTTCCAAAATTTTTGCATATCTGGACTCATTTTTAATTAATAATTCTATACAAGCCACGAAAATAAATCTATATAACTAATTATCAAATATATTATTTATAGACAGAACAATGTAAATGAATAAAATAAATACATTTTAATAGAGTATAATTGTTCAATTCAGAACGACGACGAAAATGACGACGAAAAGAAATATCACTTGCACTTTTTGTTTTAAATGTGTCACTGTTACTTAATTTTTTATTAATTATTAATTTATAGTCCTCCTGGGGGCCAAAAGCTTGGGCGACTTCGCAGAGAGCATGAGTGAACTCTATTGTGCACCCGCCTTCGCCCTAAGCTAACTTACTCTATACTTCAACTATTTACAATTTCAATTTATATCAAATTTAATAAAAAGGGGGTCAGTTTAACTGACTTCAGCTAACAATCTCGGTCCATCAACTTTTTAATGAGACTGCACCCAAATTACCTTACATTTGATTTCCAGTTGTAACACTTCTTATTTTTCTTGGGCGCACTTTTAGGTGTAATTTCTTAAAAACTATTTTAACGTAACCATGATCAACAATAGCGGAAGTTCCCACCGAATTATATTTTGCTATCCGACTGTAAAGTTTACTTGTTGCGGATGATGTGCAAATTTATGAAGTAATTAAATGTCTGTGTATGTTTCTGTGATGATAAGTTTAATTTAGTTCACAAGTGGGCAACAAATGGTTTGAGCATAAGCCAAAAAAAAATCGAAATGTTTCGTTATCTCCATGATAACATTAGAAACAAACTAAGTTCAAAATTTAGTCATCAACAACTCGACTATTCAAAAAATTGTATTTTTTTTTATATTTTAGTTGAACACGTCACATAAGGTCTTACCTCGTTTTTGTGAATTGTCAAATTATTATTTTTAAAAGATCCCATAAAGAAAACGGGGAGCGGGTAGCTGGTGCTCCATTCTGGCAGATAAGGTGTGATCATGGCCGGTCATAAGTAAATCAGGATGTGTGTCACGTGCGAGAATCAATAGGTCGGTCGGGTGTCGTCTAAATCAAACAAGAACATGAGCATCTGTTTCAACCGTAAGCATTTAATTGCGCTGATAGGCGCACAGTCTCAATAGGGGAAGTAATTCAAAGTGGGAGAAGCGAGCTTCCAGTAATATTTTTTTCTTATTTCGTAAGTTAATTTCCGCGAAGCACACATTTAATGCACTTTATTTTTATACCCGTTACTCGTAGAGTAAAAGGGTATATTGTATTCGTGCAAAAGTATGTAACAGGTAGAAGGAAGCGTTTCCGACCCTATAAAGTATATACATTCTTGTTCAGGATCACTAGCCGAGTCGATCTAGCCATGTCCGTCTGTCCGTCTGTCTGTCTGTCCGTATGAACGCTCAGATCTTGAAAACTATAAAAGCTAGAAGATTGGCATTTTGCATGTAGATTTTAGGAGTTCCTACGCAGCGCAAGTTTGTTTTAAAATGGTGCCACGCCCCTTCTGACGCCCACAAGCCACAAGCTGTGGCCAAAGTTTTGATGCTATTATGAAAATTTTAATTGATATGTATTTGTTTCGTCAATACCTATCGATTGGCCTAATAAAAGTTTGCCACGCCCACTCTAACGCCCAAAAACCCATTAAACGCTTAAGCCTGGCTAGCGCCTACATTTCCGCCTTTCATGGCCCGTGGTACCAAAGTCTTGGGGTAGATGGCGCAATACAAAAGCACCATCTAACGGATGACTTTGGAACAGCTGGCTGGTGCTCAACAAAGTCAACGTTAATTCTCGATAAAGATTTCTATTAAAGGAAATTGCAATGGTTTTCATTTGTCAATACCGAACTATATCCCAAGAACTATGCAAATAAAATCAAGTTAGCCAAATTGGAGGTCTGAGTCAAACAATGGCGTATGTGTGTATGTATGTAAGCATTGTACACAGTTGCAATTGCCCGGCAAAGACAACTCCTTCCAAAGAAAGCTATTCGCATACCCGTTACTCGTGCTGTGCAAACATTTAGACTTTAATATACATAATACTATTTAAGAATGTATGTGTTTAGCCAATATAAGTATGTATGTTTAATATTTCTAGTCAATTTATTACAAGAAGGCATATTTATATTAAATTGTTTACTGAGTAACGGGTATCTAATAGTCGAGGCACTCGACTATAACGTTCTCTCTTGTTTATTTTATGCTGGCCAAGACTGGTGAATAACTTTTTTTTATGATTTAAGCATCGTTTATCTCTCAAATTCGTTCACATGTTATGTATAATGTATCTTTGCTTTACGGCATTTTGTCCTTTCGATAGCTAAACGCCTGCAATCCCCTTTTGATGTTATCTTACAGTAGTAATAAAGGCGACGTTTCCGACTTTATAAAGTATTTATGTTTTTGATGAGCATATAACTTTCCCAAAAATCTTGCTATTACTCGAAACTGATATCATATAGTATCTTGGGTATGCTTTTGATGCACACGGCGTATTTACCAAACGAAATTAACAAATGACTGCAGATAAGACTAAGCAATCCAGTAACAATTTTATTTAAGTGTTCTTTTTTTATTCGATACAACAGGTTACATTTACAATATTGGTATACGGGATACAAGGTGAAGCTGGAATCTCCCGCTGTACCGCCGCTTTACGATGCATTCCGTTCTCCTCACTCCGCAGTGCAGTCATTATAGCCAAACGGAACGCCAGGCGTCTCTTCAGAATCCCTTCTGAAGGCACTGGTGATGTGAATGGAATTCACACGCTAGTTAAGAGAAGCCAACTTCATAGGTTTGATCCTTGTGATTAAGCATGATCATTAGTTAATGCATTAGTTATAGCTACTTCTTCTTCCACGGTTTGAGTACTCTTTTAGCATCTTTTCGAGATTTGTACGGTCATTGATGGGAATCAGATGACTAAAATAAATTGACTTCGACTGTGAAGCGTCTATGCACAATAGCTGAGTCTTTAAAGCTGAGTGGGTATTCGTGAGAGTGAGTCTGCCACCAAATTTAATTTGCCTGATTTAAAATTGAAAACGCAATTATATTCCTCAATACGCCACTTCCAACTTAGCATTAAAACTTCTGTAACCAAGGGCGAAGGTTAGAGGTCGATGGTCGGTATAAATTTTGATTCAGCCTTCACCGTACAAATAAGAAAGGATATTTTCGAGAGCCCACACTATCGTCAGCATTTTCTTCTCGTTTTTGGCGTAATTTTTTCAGTTGTACTCAGTGACCTTGAAACGGTTGCTATGAACCATAACTTGAAGCGTCCGTCGCCAAGTGAAAGGATTTGCTAAAATTTCGAAAAGCTAGTAGATCGAATTTTTTTTTTGCTTTATCTTAAAGAACAACTGCTTGAGAACATTTCCCCAAATTTTCATAGAGATTTGAGCAGTAGAAAGAAAGTTACAGTTCCCCGCCCAAACCCAAACTTGAAACTTTAAACGCGAATATCTCGAATAAATAAATGTTCGTAATGAATTTTATAAGTACTTGAACATTTTTATTTCGCCGAAATAGATACTTTTTCATTCTATTTCGTTTCAAGGCGCCTAACATCAAAGTTTATCGGTGTTTCAACCCCGCTCTGTCGCTCTCCTTTCTCTCTCATCAAAAAGTTCTAAAGCGCTTTCGATTTGTAGTCCGCTATAGTTGCACAAAGGTACGAGTGATAATTGCTTTCTGTTCATTGAAAACTTGCAAGAAACCTAGCTCGGCTGGACAGCAGAGTATTCTCTGCCATATAAGTGATAAAATTTATCACGCAAAGTGTCTTGGTTATTCTGGCCTGGTTCGCGATGCAATCGGTAAGAGGAGTGTCCTACGCTACTACTGTGTCATCGCACACTCTCACAAATTGTTTACCTTATCGTTGAAATTCTCTCACTTCACCCTTATTTGAAAGGAGTCATTTGATATTCCTCTTTATAAGAAAGGAAATAAGTCCAATACAAGCAATACTGAGGTATATCCAAATTATCAGCCATCCCAGAGCTTCTCGAAAAAGTTATTACACCCCACTTGCAACATCTTTTTAGATCAATTATATCTCCATGTCAACATGGATTTATAAGGCGAAGATCTACGACGACAAACCTCTTGGAGCTAACGTCTTTTGTAATAAATGGCTTCAGAAAGAACATGCAGACTGACGTAGCTTACACTTTTTAGTAAAGCGTTTGATTCAGTAAATCACTCGCTTCTTGTATTGAAGCTAGACTTATTAGGGTTTCCATTTGAATTTTTAACATCGATCTCAAGTTATCTATGTGGTCGGACTCAACGAGTCCTCTTTAAAAACTCGATCTCTAATTTGATCCGAGTTATTTCAGTCGCCCCACAAGGAAGCCACCTTGGCCCACTTCTTTTTACATTATTTATAAACGATCTCCCTCTAGTCTTGACAAAGTCGCGAGTCCTTATGTACGCAGCTGACGTAAAGTTGTGCCTGCAATATACACATTACATTAAGATACCCTCAGAGAAATTGGAATCCATACTGTTCCGTGCTCTCCTGACTAATGGCCCGTTCCCACGATTCAGGATAATCAGATTTCGGGACCCAAGTCAAAAACAAAATGAGAACAAAGAACGGTCCAAAGTACAATTATGAAATCCACTCAATAAACATTAAAGCCACTCATTAATAAGCTCCAAAGTTTTTTTTATAACAAACTTACGGTACGAACATTTAATTGGCGCAGCCGGTAGGATTTCAAGAGAAAAAATAATGGCAGTTTTAATAAACTGGTCTTAGGGGTTTTACTATACAACTAGTATCGTTGTGCGTAAATAATTGAAAATCCAATTCGGTCAATCTCACTTCGATAGGTGAAATATTGCAAAACTTATTTAAAAAACAACAAAAAATTCAATTCGGTCAATCTCATTTCTAACAAGAAAGAAAAGCTAACTTCGGGCGGAGCCGAAGTTGATATACCCTTGCAGAATATTCTGTAAATTATATTCTCCAAAACTATTCATATGCTGCATTCTTAATACTCAAAAAAAATCCCAACTTCCTAACTTTCAAAAAACACCCAAGTTATGGCATTTCCAATCATTCAGTTATATGGCAGCTGTAGGATATAGTCGACCGATCCTTATGAAATTTTGTATGTCGGATTGATTGGCCAAAAATAAAACCCATACAAAATTTCCGATCAATCAGTTGTATGGCAGCTTTAGGATATAGTCGACCGATACCGGCCGTTCCGACTTGCAGTGGCTCACGGCTTATTTGACCCACCTTGTATATTCAAATTTAAGTGAGAATAACTTTTTAACTAAAGCAATAATCAAAAAAATTAAAACGCAGGTTTTTCGGTGGGTATTATATGAATAACAAAGAACTTAAATTTTATTAAAATAACAAAAGGTTTTATAATTATTCAACTAAAAAGAAAAATACTGCAGTTTTCTATGTCACAGCTTATTTGACTCATTGCATTTAATGCTCAGATTGTCTTCCAAGAAGTGTAATTTAACGGTTCTTTTTTTTGGTTACTCTTTGCTCAATGTATTTGCAAATAGAATTTTCACTGTGGATTCGATTTCGTCAAGAAAGCACGTAAATTAACCATGGGAAAACGCACAACCATCGAACAACGTGAATTGGTCCTTAAACACCATAAAAACGGTGTTTCCCGGCGAGAAATCGCTAAAATTGTGAACATACCAGATGGTACTGTTGAAGCCATCATCCACAGATTCGCTTTTGAAAACCGCTTGGAAAACAAGGGCAGAAAAGCGCTAAATAAGATTTTCACCGAAACGGATGAACGCGAAATTATCAAGAAAATCAAAAAAGATCCAAGGATTTCGGCGCCAAAATTAGCCACTGAAATGCAGGACATAACCGGCAAAAAATTTAGCACGGAAACAGTCCGACGTGTTTTAAGAGAACATGATTTTAATGGCCGAGCTGCTGGAAGCCGTTGCTAACTTTAAAAACACTAAGTTATGGCATTTCCAATCGCTCAGTTATATGGCAGCTATAGGATATAGTCGGCCGATTCCGGCCGTTCCGACTTGTATATTGCGTGCAAAGGAAAGACTAGTTTGTGTAGAAATAGACAGACGGACATGGCTATATCAACTCAGGAGGTGATCCTGATCAAGAATATATATACTTTATAGGGTCAGAGATGTCTCCTTCACTGCGTTGCACATTTTTGACCAAAATTATAATACCCTCTGCAAGGGTATAAAAATTATTAAAAGTGAAATATTGCAAAAACAAAGTGGCGAATCCATTTCAGTTGGCCGAAATCCATCTGAAACATATGATTGGCCATATAAAAGAGTTGCCATACTTCGATGGCAATCCCGCTGAACTAGGCGGATATATCGGACGGGTTGAATATCTACTGCAGACTGTAGTGGACGCTGCTAAAGCCGTTTTATCTGAAGAAACAAAACTGGCCTTAATTAGCGCATTCAAGGACCATAGGCCATATGAAGACCTCGAGGACAACATAAACCAGACGACTTACAAAGGAAGTATCAGTAAGTTCGTAGACGAAAATACGCAAATATGATTAAGAAATTAGAATTAGAGACAGATCCAACTGATAAATCACTTTATACAGCATCATTAAATAAAACCATTCAAAGATGTATAGAAAGGAAACTTCCTGATAGATTATTTAATGCATTGTTAAAAAGGGATATTTCCACGATTAATAATTTAAAAGAACCAGCAATGGTATTAGGACATTGGGATGCAGGTCCTTTTGAGAGCTAGAGACATGTGCGTCACGATAGTAGCAGGAATTCGGGAAATAAACACCAAAACTACTATTATCAAAGGAATAATTCTAACTACTACCCAAGACACAGTAATAATTTTAACAGTCATTCAAATTCAAATAATTCAACAGTTCCTGGAAGGTCGTTGCGTTGAAGGTGGGTTCTGCTGGAAACCCGAGATAAACCTCTCGGGCTTCAAATCAAGATGATTTAGGTGCACGGAGAGATTTTGTTTGTCAATGTTGCTGCTGCTCGCGTTCCCCCATAGCTGGGAGCCATATGGTCAGATAGGCTTGAGAGTAGAGTTGTAGAGCAGGACCTTGTAGTCCAGACGCAGGGATCGAATGTTTAATATCCAGTGGAAGCTGCTGGCTTTTAGTTTTAGATGTAATTTCTTGCATTCGATGTGTCTTCTCCAGGTTAGTCGTCTGTCTAGGTGGACGCCGAGATACGTTACTTTGTTGACTTGGGGAATCGGAGTACTATTCAATGATAGTGGAGAGCATGTTTGCCTGTTAACGGTTTCTAGGAGCAGCTCTTGTTGCAGCTTGTGTTAGCTGGTTCATGAAGATATTGATGGCGTTGTCAATATCCTCCTCGTCTGGAATTTCCATGTTAAGGTCCAACTCCTCCACCAAGTGCGCCTTGAAAATTCTCATATTGGCACCACGAGCGAGTATACGATCGCGTAGTGGCTTCCTTGACGGAGTAGCGTACACTTCAGCCATTATAGGCGTGTGATCCGAAGAAAGTTCGTGGAGTGTTCGGACACATATCCTATTGTTGTTGATGCCATTGGTAACAAAGAAATCAATTGCTGGTGGTGTAATTTGTGTGTTGTAAGAATAGAAAGTGGGCTGTCCCTTTGCAACAATCTGGTATTGGCTATTCGCTACTACTTCTTGCAACAGTTTGCCTCTGGAGTAGGCACTCGGGTTGCCAATAGTGGGGCCCTACCATGCATGTTTGGCATTGTAGTTACCTCCAGCAATAAATTTGTTTCCAAACTCGGCGAACAGGGATTCAAATCCCACTCTGGTCCATGGTTTATTGGGTGGGAGATACACAGCCGAAATTTCAACTAGTCCCTCCGATGTTAGCAGATTTACTCTAGCTATTTGCCTGTCCACAGTTGAGATAGAAGGCTGTGTTTCAGTGGCTAGCATGACATCTATATTATGAGCACAGAGGAATAGCCGGAGCTCTTCAGAATTCTTAGCTAGCCCCCGTGCATTCCACAATCCGATTTTTATAGTCGGATTTATCATTTTGGCATACGAGAGATCAGAACCGTGACCATTTCTCGAAATGCCTTGTTTGCCTCCAAAGTTTCTTGAACCGGCTTAATTAATTGGTCCATTCTTCCGTTTATCTCCTTTATGAAGTTCTCCAACGCCAGGAATTTATTATCAGGCAGCACGTTTGGTTCTCGCTGGGTACGTTTAAGAGCGCTTGACCCAGGTTGAGCCCCTTTGGGGCGCGCTACGTCAGCGTAGGAAATATTGCAACTGACAGTGCTAGCAGGGATGAAACTCCGAGTGATGTCCTGGTTATGTTTTGCTCTCGAAGTATTGCTGGAGGCAGGGAGCCTTGGCATTCTGCTTTTTTCAGCCCACAGTTGATGCACAAATAGTCATCACTAGTGCATAGTACCGAGCCAGTCGTTTGCGAGCCAGCGCACTTGCCACAGATAGAGGCTCTTGGAAGCAGTAACTTTTTGAGTGACCAAACATATGACATTTGAGACATTGCAAAATTTCGTTTCTACGAGAAGCGCTGTCGACAGTAATCCTGTACTTGCCAAGTTTATGTAGTTTTAAGACCTCTGCCGCTTGTGGCCCTGGTTTAAGATTGACGAAAAATAGGTTTTGCTGAGTCTTGTAGTTGACCGGCGCTTCATCATCTTCAGCGTTAATCTCAATATTGAGCCAGTCTGCCTTTCTGGGACAGTAAATGTTGAGAGCTTCAAAGCCAAGTTGATCAAGAGCATTCTTAATATTGGTTGTGGGCACGCTGGCATTAATTCCTTTGATGACTACCCTGTACGGCTTGTCCTCCTTGAGTTGATGGAGCCAGTACAGACAATTAAGACTGTTTAAATGCTTTATCGTCGATCGGCAAGCATCAGAGTTGACCGTTTATATTCTTGACACACCGAACTTAGAGGTACGAATACTGTAGTTGTGGGCACCAACGCACGAGTCCAAAGCCATTTCCAATTTTAGGGGGCTGTCAACATTAGGCACACAAATAGCTGGAGACTTTGCGAGCGTTTTTTGGGTTTGTTTATTTTCATTGGCATCTACAGGGTTGCCCATATTCGCTGCACTTTTGGGTTGGAGTGGGCGGCCACTGACCGATCGTGGGCCACCGTCCAGGGTAGCACGAGATAGTTTGGTTGGGGGTCCGTAGGGTAGGTAACTCACGCCTGCCCATGAAGCCTTTCAGTAATGCGGTTCCGAGGATTATAATTGGACTAGACCACGCGCACTTAGGGATACCGATGCAAAATATGAGCTTCGGAGCAGGAGGACCCTATGCAGCCGCCACCAAAGCAAATTCTCGCCCGGTACAGGCTATTAATGAATACCATTATGTAGACGACTACGTGGATAGTTTCTCAGACGAGAACAAAGCTTTCGCTGTATAAACACGAGTAAGAAAAATTTACGCCGAAGCTCGTTTCGAATTGTGTCACTTTTCTTCCACTTCGGAAAGTGTGGTCAAGGTCTTGAAACCGCTAGGATCCAATAGAACTGTTAAATGGACTGAAGCTGAGGAGAAAATATTAGGCTTGTACTGGCAGCCAGCGACGTATGACTTTAAATTCAGCGTAAAGTACCATAGAGTTCCTGACAACGTGCACCTACCAAGAGAGAATTCCTAAGCTTAGTTATGTCGACATTCGACCCGATAGGATTCTTGAGCTGCTTCATGGTGACCGCAAAATTGTTGATGCGTGAGATTTTTGATAAGGGATGAGCCGCTGAACCGACTGTAGCCGAATGGATGTCCATTCAAGTATACCAGCATGGATTGTTTTAATCCGCTAAACGTGAAAAGAGATGGGACGCCCTCTTTACCTGTCTAACATTGCTGTCCATCTGGTGATGCCACACGATTTGTCAGCAGGAACTTCATGTGCCGCTGAGGACCGGTAGTCAGATTGACAAGAGACAACGAAAAGAACATTATCGGAGCCGATCGTGAGGCTAGGAACTTCCATTAAGTCTTCGTGCTAGATAGGATCCAGAAAGAGCTGTTCGTCAAAGGAATCGAATGGATTTTCAACTGTCCCGGAGGCATCTGGGAGAGACTGGTCCAATGTTTGCAGAAGGTTCTCGCACATACTATGAAGGAGCTGGCTTCTAAGGAAAACGTCTTGGGGAGCTTTTTTATTGAAGGGGATAATATTGTTAATTCTCGTCCTCTTACCCACCTACCAGTGACGGTGGATCAGGTAGCCCCACTAACACCGAACGACTTGCGAGGAGAAGACCTGTCAAGATGAGAAATAGGTTTTTGGAAACCTTGGGTACACAAGTAGCTACCGACGCTATACTCAGAGAAAAATAGAGCGAACATGACAAGCCTATGCGTCCAGGCAATCTTGTCTACATCTGTGACCTGGCCTGACCTCGCCGAGAATGGGGGAAAGGCGTCGTGGAGGAAGTGTACCTAGGATGGAGTACCACGACGAGCAGCGGTGCGCATTGCCAGTGCAGATCTTAGAGCTAAGTTAAATATGCGCCCCAGATTGGCTGTTCTGGATGTGGTGAAGACGGGGATGTCGTGGAACGGAATAATGTAACGCTCAATGCTAAGGCAATTTAAATGTAGCGCTCAATATTTCAGTGTTTGTTATCAGTATTAGTATTTGTTATCGATGATTGCTAAAGGGATAATGCAGTAAGCGAAATACATTTACAGCTGTGTTCACCGAAATAGCAGTGCGACAGAAGAACAACTATAAAACGGTTTTTTGGAACATTCCTTTTTATACCCTTGCAGTGGGTATTATAATTTTGGTCAAAAGTGTAGTGAAGGAGACATTTTCGACCCTATAAAGTATATATATTCCTGATCAGGATCACCTCCTGAGTTGATATAAGCATGTCCGTCTGTTCGTCCGTCTGTTTCTACGCAAACTAGTCTCTCAGTTTTAAAGATATCGAATTGAAACTTTGCACACACCCTTCTTTCCTTTGCACGCATTATATAAGTCGGAACGGCCGGGATCGGCCGACTATATCCTATAGCTGCCATATACCTGATTGATCGGAAAGCCATAACTTTGGTGTTTGTAAAGTTAGGAAGCTGGGATTTTCTATGGGTTTTATATTTGGCCAATCAATCTGACCTACCAAATTTCATAAGGATAGGCCGACTATATCCAATAGCTGGCATATAACTGATTGATCGGAAATGCCATAACGTTGGTGTTTGTTAAGTTAGGAAGCTGGGATTTTCTATGGGTGTTATATTTGGGCAATTAATCCCACCTACCAAATTTCATAAGGATCTGCCGACTATATCCTATAGCTGCCATATACCTGATTGATCGGAATGCCATAACTTTGGTGTTTGTAAAGTTATGAAGCTGGGATTTTCTATGGGTTTTTTATTTGGCCAATCAATCAGACCTACCAAATTTCATAAGGCTAGGCCGCCTATATCCTATAGCTGGCATATAACTGATTGATCGGAAATGCCATAACGTTGGTGTTTGTAAAGTTAGGAAGCTGGGATTTTTATGACTATTAAGAATGCATCATATGAGTAATTTTGGAGAATATAATTTACAGAGTATTCTGCAAGGGTATATCAACTTCGGCTCCGCCCGAAGCTAGCTTTCCTTTCTTGTTTTCTGATGATCCAGTAGGGATGCGTGCTGTTCACCGGAAACACTTTTTTTAGGCGCCTACGGAGTTTGGCTGCGAACGGCACATTTGTTTTTGTATTCTTGAAAATAGGCCTTTTTTGCTCCTATTTTCGCTCTTCCACCTTTCTTATCAGTATGATCAGGCAGATTTATTTTGAGAATGGTTATTGTGCTATTCTTATTAGTCGTACTGCAGTTTAATACCTGTTGCGTGCGAATCATACCTTGATTTTTCTATTAGTGCCTTCTTATAAAGCAAATTTTTGATTTTTGTCATTAAAATGAGAAAAATATCTCCAGAAATTGAAAACAGTGTTGTGTGCCTCACTGAGAAGGGCTGTTCTTTACGAACTATATCCGAAAGGCTTGGTATAAGCCAATCTGCGGTGACTGTAGCTCGAGCAAGATAGAACGCTATAGTCGAGTGTCTCGACTATTAGATACCCGTTACTCAGCTAAACAACTTAATATAAATATGCCTTCTTGTAATAAATTGACTAGAAATATTAAACATACATACTTATATTGGCTAAATACATACATTCTTAAATAGTATTATGTATATTAAAGTCTAAATGTTTGCACAACACGAGTAACGGGTATGCGAATAGCTTTCTTTGGAAGGAGTTGTCTTTGCCGGGCAATTGCAACTGTGTACAATGCTTACATACATACACACCTACGCCATTGTTTGACTCAGACGTCCAATTTGGCTAACTTGATTTGATTTGCATAGTTCTTGGGATATAGTTCGGTATGGACAAATGAAAATCATCGCAATTTCCTTTAATAGAAATCCTTATCGAGAATTAACGTTGACTCTGTTGAATACCTTGGCCAGCTGTTCCAAAGTCATCAGTTAGATGGCGCTATTGTATTGCGCCATCTACCCCAAGACATTGGTACCACGGGTCATGAATGTCGTTTAATGGGTTTTTGGGCGTTAGAGTGGGCGTGGCAAACTTTTATTAGGCCAATCGATAGGTATTGACGAAACAAATACATATCAATTAAAATTTTCATAATAGCCACAGCTTGTGGCTTGTATGCGATTTTTCGGTGTCCAAAACTTTAAAACGCTCTCCTGAAAAGTTGCAATTTCAATTTTTTTACTGATTATTTTTATACCCTTGCAGAGGGTATAATAATTTCAGTCAAAAGTTTACAACGCAGTGTAGGAGAAATTTCCGACACAATAAAGTATATATATTCTTGATCAGCATCACCAGGAGAGTCGATCTAGTCATGTCCGTCTGTCCGTCCGTCCGTCCGTTTCTACGCAAACTAGTCCCCCAGTTTTAAAGCTATCTGCTTGAAACTTTCCCAAAAGTTGTCTTTCTATTGCAGGTAGTATATAAGTCGGAACGAGCCGGATCGGGCGACTATATCATATAGCTGCCATATAACTGAACGATTGGAAATGCCATAACTTTGATGTTTTTTAAGTTAGCAAGTTGGGTTTTTTATATTGGTTATATTTTAAGCCAACCAATATAATTTAGAGAACATTCTGCAAGGGTATATCAACTTCGGCTCCGCCCGAAGTTAGCTTTCCTTTCTTGTTGGACGCTAAAATTCTTACAAAACTATCTATTTCGGCGAAATAAAATTTTCTACATGAAAAAACGATCGTTGAAGTACTAATAAAATTCATTACGAACATTTAAAAAAAATTTGAAGAAAATCGGTTCAGTAGTTTTTCGGCAATCCATATCACCGCAAAGTCATTTTTCAAAAAACACCATTTCGAGATATTCGCGTTTAAAGTTTCAAGTTTGGGTTTGGGCGGGGACGAGGCGCGCGGCTAGGAGCGCTGTAACTTTTTTTCTACTGCTCAAGTCTCTATGAAAATTTGGGAAAATGTTCTCCAAAAGTTGTTCCTTAAGATAAAGCAAAAAAATTTCGATTTTTAGAAAATGAAAAAGGTATATACCCCCTTAATAATAAGTAAATAAATAAAATATATAATGATTAAAATGAATAATATAAATGAAAGTGATATTTTAGTATTATTAAATTTAATAAAAGGATTTAAAATGTTTATATTTGATAATATATAATCGGATATTTCATAATTTTTGAAGTTATGTAGTCAAGAATTTTGTTTTCCAAATTGGTATATGAGATATTATTAATATTGGTTGTACCATTAAATGTTATTAAAAATGAACCGTTTAAATGGAGTTGTGAACAATATTGTTACCATTTATAAGAATGGCACCATCTTGTATTTTATATTCTTTTCTCTTACTTTACAAGTTTTTTTCTCTCCATTTAATAATCGGGTTTTTTCCATAATAAAAGTGCAATAATTATTAAAAAGTTCGTTCTTAGACATTAGACATTTCATAAAACATATTTGCGCAATTTGCGACTTGATTGCTTAATACTAGTATCCCATTGTTTTGGGAAATCGCCTCTGTTCTCTATGCAGTGCGATTTTAAAAACAGAGATGTCTATTAGGTCAGCGATAATTACTGGTTTTTGTTCATGTTTTAATATTTCCATGATGTCATCATTGTTCAAAATTTTGGTATTAAGAACATAAATTTTTGCTAGTGTGATTGTGTCAATTAAATTTTGCAGATCAAATGTTAGTAATCGTAAACGATGTTTTCGCTGTGGTAAATCTTGATCAATAAAAACATTTTTAAACTCATCAGAAACAGATTCCATTTCTTTAAACAATTTGGAATTGATAATAGATTGCTTATTATTATTTTCAATAAATTCATTAATTTTATTCTGCACTTTAATAAAATCATCGTGATCCGGGGTTCTAGCTTACCATATTCATACAGTGCCTAACTCATTTATACCTCATTTTTATCTAGTTGATATTAATTGTGATATAATTAATTCGATTACTTCTATGTCATATTTAATTTCCCATTGTGACCGTTTATTAGTATCCCTTATTATATTATCTGATTTAAGTTTTATTATTTCTTTATAAAAACTTAAGTTAGTTACGTGGAATAAATCTGCGTATGAATCGTACGTCAATACGTCTTTATTGTCCTTGAATAAAAGATACTCGTAACTTGTATAGTCAATTATTTCTGATTTTGTTAATAAAATAAGGTGTAATAGGAGCACCTGATAAAACATTTTCTGGAAAAGATAAAAAAAGTAATATATAAATAATTAGAATTTTATATTATCTTTGTGAATAATTATATTTATATTTTTGATTATTATTTTGTTAGGTACATTTTCTATAACTACTTCTTTTTATACCCTTGCAGAGGGTATTATAATTTTGGTCAAAAGTGTGCAACGCAGTGAAGGAGACATCTCCGACCCTATAAAGTATATATATTCTTGATCAGGATCACCTCCTGAGTTGATATAGCCATGTCCGTCTGTCCGTCTGTCCGTCTGTCTGTCCGTCTGTCTGTTTCTACGCAAACTAGTCTCTCAGTTTTAAAGATATCGAATTGAAACTTTGCACACACCCTTCTTTCCTTTGCACGCAGTATATAAGTCGGAACGGCCGGGATCGGCCGACTATATCCTATAGCTGCCATATAACTGATTGATCGGAAATGCCATAACTTTGGTGTTTGTAAAGTTAGGAAGTTGGGATTTTATATGGGTGTTATATTTGGCCAATTAATCCCACCTACCAAATTTCATAAGGATCGGCCGACTATATCCTATAGCTGCCATATAACTGAACAATTGGAAATGCCATAACTTTGGTGTTTTTAAAGTTAGGAAGGGATTTTTTATGAGTATTAAGAATGCATCATATGAATAATTTTGGAGAATATAATGTACATAATATTCTGCAAGGGTATATCAACTTCGGCTCCGCCCGAAGTTAGCTTTCCTTTCTTGTTTTGTTTTTATTTCATCCATAGATTTTTTGATATCACAAGACATCACTATGCTTTCATTTAAGAAACTTTTTTTTCGAATTTTTTATGAAATTTTGTTATTTTTAAATTAAAAAGTTTTTACAGTCTACAGCTTACAGTTTTAATTTGGAAGGTCCTGTCAATACATTTTTTTTCTTAGTTTAAAGACTTAAAGAATTTTTCAAAATTGAGAAATGGCTTGACGGATCAGTGAGATTCACCCGCTTCCCTAACGGGCTGAAACTTTTTCAAACGTCTTTTATAAGGCGGAATAGGAAGAGAAAATATAAAAACTGTGTTGTGGATGTTAGAGTAAACTCTCACATTGCTAACATAATAACTTTACGAGTTTTCTATTGATAACTGAGTTAACTCGACAACTCCGAATAGGCGTCTACAGTTGGCCAACTCAAGTCTTGGGCAAACTCGAATCTTCGAAACATGGGTTATGAATTATTTTTGTTATAGTCGAGTACCACTACTATAAAATTTCCACTACATTGTTAAGGTATTTATCTTCTTGAGCTGAAATCATTGACTATGGTAAATTACTTAATTTCTTAAGAGCTTTTAAAATATGCCCTCAAGTCCCTTTAGAGTTTTGTGGGTGTTAAAATTGGCGTGGCATAACTAAAACCTAAGCGCCTATTCCAAATCTCTATTCATACAAGGCTAGATCGACTCGGCTACTGATCAAGTATATGTATACTTTATTGCAGGGGTGCTCAAAATTGCCTTACGGCAGTGCCCTTACCAACACAAATAAAACAAAACAATCGCACATACAGGGTTGCCCATATTCGACGGACCCATCTGACGACGCCATAACTTTTGACAGAGATGCCAGATCGCTTAATGACATACCGCGTTTGAAGCGTCAGTCCAAGCAGATTTTTACCATGGAACAATACACGCCACGCGAGCGCTCTGAAATAGTTGAAATTTACATTCAACAGAACAAGTCAATTGTGAAAACTCAACGTGCTTTTAAAAAATTAAAAAATGTGAAAAGTGCGCCTTCTAAGAACACCATTAAGCGTTTATACGAAAAATTTACGAGTGGTGAGGCTCTTTCTAATCCGAAAAGGCCAAATAAAAGTCGACCAAGGCGATCGGACGAGAATATCGCTGCCGTACGAGCCAGTGTTGAGAGGTCCCCAAGAACATCCCAAAAACGCCGTTCTCAGCAGTTGGGCATGGCAATAACAATTTGCATACATAGTATCCCTGCATTTAGGAGGACTATATTAACGGACCTCACATGTTTTCTGTACCTTAATTCATAATATTCAACAATAGTATATCATATTCGTTAATATTTGCGTTGTTTTTTACCATAAAACTCAAAACAATGAGTACTGCAATCTGAACAGGTTGTCTACTATCGAGTCAGCTGCGTTATCGATAAGTATAACCGTGGCCGTGTGGAAACCATATAAAAAACTTTACAAACATCAATACAAATCGCCTCATGCAGCCTGCATGATGAAAATAGTCATTCTCATTTCAGCTATCACTATCAATATTGGATATTGGAGTTCTTGGTCCAGACTTTCCAGCTCGCCTGTCTGAGTAGAACTCTCCTCCTTTACCAATTCAACAACAGGAGTAGATAAATCATTAGCTGCTCAAAATGTTGATTGTAATTGTATTTAGTTTTCGTTATCTTCAGGCTAACAAATATGTTTGTACCTTTTACCTTAAGAAGAAAACACAATTTTCGCTCTTTAACGATTTAACTTTCATCATATGCCATAAAATGGTAAAAATTCGTTTTTACAAAGACAAATTATTTTGCATTGTTGGTTTTCTTATCGGTATAACCAGGGCAAGAAGTCGCTGCTTCATGACTTTTACCAAAGCGAACAGCAGAACTCAGGTTTCAATCGGCTAAACTGTTTCCCTGTTGCCACCTAATCCCTAAAGATTATAAAATGAAAGACCGATTTTTAAGGGGATACGGCCACAGCCCAAACCGTAAGAGCAAGAGCAGCCAAATTTTTTCACAGTATTCCATTGGGGGCGTGGGCGCCCACTAAGATCCGATATGTCCCCCCAGTGGCCCCAAACAGCTCCAACATCCATTATTCTGAGCAAAAAAAAGTTGATGTATTTAAGCTTAACTTCTAAACTGGTTGGAATTTCGATATTTGGTTTTTTCCGAATTTTAGGTTTTGAAAAGGCCTAATTAGAAATCTAAAAGAAATTTTGATATCCCCCATAATTTGGGGGCTACATTTAAAATTAACTTTTCGATTTAAAAAATCTAAACCGCTGCTCCGATCAAGATGATTTTTCGCTCAATAGTTATTCTATGGCCCAAATGCTTAAGTTTAATTTTTCAAGTTTTTAACATTTTTTAAAGTATTTTTAACGAATTTATTTAGATTTTCTAAGTCATTGCGTTGTATTTTGCGGGAGCCTGTCGAGAGAACGAAACCCAGAAGCCAAGAGAGCGACGGCCGAGAGAGCAACAGCCAAGAAAACTGATGATGGGGAGGGGTAGTGCTGCAGGGAAAGGGGAGGGGAAAGAGGCAATTTAAGTTAAATTTGTTTTGGATTTTAAAAACTTAAACTGCTGCTCCGATCAATATGATTTTCGATCAATAGTCAGTCCTGTGGATCAAATGCTTAGGTTTTATTTTTCATTTTGTAGCAGAAGTAAGAGCCTTATTTAATTTCCACCATGGAAGAAAATAGAAAATTACTACAAATTCTGTAAGCAAAGCCAAAATGTTTCCAAGTTAAATATTTATCTTAAGATTCGAACATTTGACCAAATACGTATGTACATATGTATATTTGGATATGTTTTGATTTGCTTATATGTACAATACATGTACATACATACAATGTGTGTGTATGTTTCTATTCGAAAGTAGATAATGTGCTTAAATACAAATAAAATGATTTATTATACCCGTTTATCCATCAAATGTGGAATCTGAAAATAATACGTTACTTTGCTGTTTTTGTATTGGATGCCAATCTTTTACTGTGTGTACAAAGGTTTTCGTTTCATTCAAAACAAGAAATTTGAAAACAACAAATTCCAATTTACAAACAAGTATACATATTTGTGCGCAAATTAAAATTGCATTGATAACATTGTAACTGATAAAAAGTATACAAGCTCACGACTTTTACTTGGTTCACTTTCATTTATTATATAGCTCTGCCAGTATCCTTCTGATTCTCTCTCTTGAAGGATCTTCTACAAAGGTTGTTTACACAAAGGTTTTCAAAAAACGCGCAAATAAGAAATAAGAAAGTCCTGACAACCCAATTTCCTAACTCCAAACTAATATTAAGCGAACGAGCAAAAAGTCGTATACAGTACAATTTTACAAAGCGTTGGGGCTGAGATGGGTGAAATATTTTTTTGGATGCACCTGGAGGGACAGGTAAAACCTTCTTGACAAACTTATTGTTGGCAAAAGTTCGAAGTTCAAAAAAAATAGCCCTAGCTGTTGCATCTTCCGGTATAGCTGCTACCCTGCTCAATGGAGGTCGAACTGCTCATTCTACATTTAAACTTCCTTTGGATTTAGTTAATTTAGAAACACCTCAAATTTTTGCCGAAACTCTTTTAAAAATTGGGAATGGGGCCAATCCAACAGTTGATGGAAAAATAGTTATAACATCACGCTTAGGAAATGTAGTCAAAAACGTTCAAGACCTTACATCCAAAATATTTCCTGACATTTCCAACATATCATGTAAAAGCTTAGATTGGCTATCTGAGCGCGCCATTTTGACAACGAAAAATGAAAGAGCAACCACTATTAATAATTTATTGCTAAACTCATTTGATGGTTTAGAAGTCTCCTATAAATCGGTCGACTCTGTTCCTGATGCTGATAATGCTGTTCATTACCCTGTTGAATTTTTAAATTCTTTGAATCCTCCAGGAATTCCTCTGCATAATCTGTCTCTTAGGATTGGAGCACCCGTAATGTTATTCGAAATTCAAGTCCCCAAAGTTAGCAATGGGACAGATTCAGATAAAGGTCTCATAAGAATGTAATCGAAGCAACAGTATTACGGGGTGCGGAAGGGAAACAGTGTTTATACCCAGGATCCCATTAATACCATCCAGTCTGCCGTTTCAGTTTAAAAGGCACAATCCCCTAAAAGTTTGCTTTGCAATAACTATAAAAAACGCAGACTTTGAAGCTGGCTGGACTAGATCTTAGAAAGATTGCTTCTCTCATGGACAATTTTATGTCGCATGCTCTAGAGTTAGCTCTGCCAGTAGCCTTATTATTCTCGCTCCTGAAGGATCTTCTAAAAATGTTGTTTACACAGAGGTTTTAAAGTAATCATATTAATTAACATTATTAAACCTAGAAAGTTTCAGTGGAATAGGTCTAATTGGAGATACCACATTAAAAAAACGCGCCAATTTCTCTACCTCAGGGGTGGTGTGGAAATGGGAAAGTCTTGACAACCGAACTGAAATCTAATTTTAAGCGAACGAAGTCGCGCCGGGTACAGCTAGTTTATACATAAATAGGTTCATTTCCATCTAACATCTTACATAATACCTAGAGAGTTTTCCAAAAGATTTTTTACTTAAGCTACTTTTTACAACTAAAATTATTCCACGACCCTGAAATTTTAAAAAGTATATAATATTTTTAAAATGTATTTAATTTATTTTCCCCGCAATTTGTACTTTATATTTTTGATCTAATTGATTAATGGTTACAGAAAGTTGTTAGTCAAAAGTTTGCACCGCAGTGCAAGAGACATTTCCTGCGCTTAAAGTGTATTTATTCTTAATCAGAATTACCATGACTGTGGATCTAACCTTACCAGTCTGTCCGTCCGTTTCCACGCAAAATAGTCTCCTAGTTTTAAAGTTATTTTAAAGCTATTCTGCGAGATACAGTACTTTTGTTCCTATTGTATTTAGAATAATTATGTTAAGGAAGAGTAATTTTCATTTAAAAATACCTCTTTAACGACAATTTTAAGGAGTTTGAGAAGAGGGAAAGTACAAGATGATGGATATAACAAAAAGGTTTTAAAACAAAAAGTATTCCTGGTAAACTGTCAAACTAGCAACCACAGATTTGGTTCCAATTTGAAATTTTTTTGAATGATTGGAATAAATTTTCACCCGTTACTCGTAGAGTAAATCTGAACAATTTTAAAAATTTAATTTTTTTTCCAATCGACTTCTGAAGTCTTAGTCTTTATCATTCATTTTGATATAGTGTAATAAATACTAGTGCAGATTAAAGGTTACAAAAAATCTTTTCAAAATAAAGAATATTTTATTTATATTTAAATGAATGGTAAATCCGTTCAAAATGATTTGTTTATAAAAAATTAGATAATATATATTAGATGTATCCATAGAATACCAACTTTATATATTTCAAAATAAAACAGGAAGAAAGATAACTTCAGAAGCCAAAGCTTATATTCCTTTGTAGCTATAACAACATGTATTAGTATATTCTATACATTTCTCAATTCTTGTGCAAATATTTTTATAAACAATGGAGTTATATTGATTTACAGAACATTTTTTCGATCGTTTCCTTTACATGTAAGCCGCTTTCTTCGCACTGTGAGGCGTCGAGAAACTCCAATAGTTTTATTTTAAGCTATCAATCAATTTTTTAACAGAGAAGTGAGTTTTCTCGCAGTTTTTATACCCTTGCGGAGGGTATTATAATTTTGGTCAAAAGTGTGCAACGCAGTGAAGGAGACATCTCCGACCCTGTAAAGTATATATATTCTTGATCAGGATCGCCTGCTGAGTTGATATAAACATGTCCGTCTGTCCGTCTGTCTGTTTCTACGCAAACTAGTCTCTCAGTTTTAAAGATTTTGAATTGTAACTTTGCACACACTCTTCTTTCCTTTGCACGCAGTATATAAGTCGGAACGGCCGGGATCGGCCGACTATATCCTATAGCTGCCATATAACTGAACGA
Organism: Drosophila carrolli; assembly: GCA_018152295.1. NCBI lineage: Eukaryota > Metazoa > Arthropoda > Insecta > Diptera > Drosophilidae > Drosophila > Drosophila carrolli. Next base: position 55,835 of record JAECXJ010000051.1, on the reverse strand, counting down.
TTAGAAATGCCATAACTTTGGTGTTTTTAAAGTTAGTAAGATGCGATTTTTTATGAGTATTAAGAATGCATCAAATGAATAATTTTGGAGAATATTATTTAAAGAATATTCTGCAAGGGTATATCAACTTCGTCTCCGCCCGAAGTTAGCTTTCCTTTCTTGTTATATCTAGTTTTAAGTTTATTTCTTTCCCCGTGTTTCTTCTCATAAACTACCTGTCCTACATGATAATCTTTGTCTTTTCTGTTTTCATTATGTATTTCTAACATTTTTATACCCTTGCAGAGGGTATTATAATTTTGGTCAAAAGTGTGCAACGTAGTGAAGGAGACATCTCCGACCCTATAAAGTATATATATTCTTGATCAGGATCACCTCCTGAGTTGATATAGCCATGTCCGTCTGTCCGTCTGTCTGTTTCTACGCAAACTAGTCTCTTAGTTTTAAAGATATCGAATTGAAACTTTGCACACAACCTTCTTTCCTTTGCACGCAGTATATAAGACGGAACGCCCGGGATCGGCCGACTATATCCTGCCATACAATTGATTGATTGGAAATGCCATAACTTTGGTGTTTGTAAAGTTAGGAAGTTGGGTTTTTCTATGGGTTTTATATTTGGCCAATCAATCCGACATACCAAATTTCATAAGGATCGGCCGACTATATTCTTAAGCTGCCATATAACTGATTGATCGGAAATGCTTTAACTTTGGTGTTTGTAAGGTTAGGAAGTTGGGATTTTCAATGGGCTTTATATTTGGCCAATTAATCCGACCTACCAAATTTCATAAGGATCGGCCGATTGAACGATTGGAAATGCCATAACTTTGGTGTTTTTAAAGTTAGGAAGTTGGGATTTTTATGAGTGTTAAGACTGCATCATATGAATAATTTTAGAGAATATAATTTACAGAATATTCTGCAAGGGTATTTCAACTTCGGCTCCGCCCGAAGTTAGCTTTCCTTTCTTGTTTATTTTATAATAATTAATATATCGAATTTTTAGGCTAAAATCCCAGTTTTTGGCTTCAAAGTGTTACCAAATAATCGTCTTTGACTTTCAAAGTGAACGGTCGTGTTTCTTTTCTCGCTTCGAATTTTGCATTTTGTTTTCGTTTATTCCCATCGGTGGGTTTTATCAAAACAATTTTAATTCTCGTCCGGTTCATTTAAACATAAATGTTAAACTCCGTTCGCTTCGTGAGTGCACTTTGTATTTAATATTAATTAATTGTTTTAGTTTTTCTTAATTCTTATCTGTATTTTCCTTTCTTATATCCCCGCCGTTTCTCTTTTGTGCATGCACTTTAACTTATTTACGCTCCCGCTCTCTTGCTCTCTTTGCTTTGAAAGTTCTAAGCGTGCAGTTTCTGCGCTCTTGCGGTACCTATAACTGCTCGCTTATAAATTTCAATTCGCTTTCTTGGTACAGTGGTAAATAAATAAAATGAATAATACAAATTTAGTCTGCTTCTGCAAAAAATGCAGCCTCGTAATCAGTGCTGACCAGTCTAATATGACTTGCTGGCTATGTGAAAATATGGGGCACACCAAGTGCGCCGGTTTTACTGGCCGGACAAGTGATGACTTTTCAAAGGGGCCCAATTAGCAGTTTTGTTGTGACACTTGTGTCGAGGTTGCGAACGAGATGAAATCGTTCATGCGCCAAACTAAAGGCGGCCTAATGGGGCTAATTAGCTGTTTCGGAGTGGCTAGAGATAGTTTTCGCCGAGCTGATGATCTCCTCTCTGCGCTGGACTCGCAGTTTAATAGTCGTAAGCTATTAGAAGAGTCCCCTAAGCGCAAAAAGGCCGCTGGTGGTAAGGAGCAAAAGGGGAGCAACCAAAATCAAAAGAACAACAGAGCATTCCGGCGGATCAGCAGCTGATTTCAGCAAACCCTCAAATGTTGCTAAGACCAGCAGCTAAAAAAGATTCGGTATCCGAACAATCCGTTACAGAATGCAAGCAACCAGGGACTTCTAAGAATTCCGATTTGTCCGTAGTGGTTTCACAATTAGGGGATCCACCTATCTCTCAGAATGTAGCATCTCCACCACAAGGGACTACTGAGTCCGGACAACCGGCTCAAGTTGGTTTTGCAGAAACAATGTCTGCTCCACCAAAATCCCTTTTAGTGGTTCCACTAAAGAAACAAATTTTCGTTATTTTCCATATGCTCGGGCGACTTTTGGCCGGATAATATGGTTGTAAGAGAGTTCGAGGCTAAGATAAAGAAGAAGGGGCCCGTGGGAGTAAAACTTCCTAGTCGAGGCCAAACCAGTGTACCAATTTCAAAAAACTAACTTCTAACCTCCTTCTTTCCTATCAGAATGCAAGAGGGTTGCGTAGCAAACTCACTAAATTGTATTCTGATAGCCTTTCCTTTGCATCTCATATTATTGTGTTCACAGAAACCTGGTTAAAGCCGGCGATCTTTAGCTCCGAAGTTTTTCCTGGTAAGTACACAATATGTAGGTATGACCGTCCCTCTAGACGGGGAGGTGGAGTCTTAATTGGAGTTGATTCAAACCTCCCGTCTGAGGAGTTATTTTTTGATGAATTCAATATCATTGAATTTATTTGTGTAAAGTTATCGCTTCCTGGTAACTTTATATACATAACTTGCTCATATATTCCGCCGTTGTCTGAACTTCCTGATTATTTAAATCACCTTTCCGTTATTAAGTCCGTTGCAAATAAGCTTTCCGATAGGGATCAGTTGGTAGTTCTAGGTGATTTTAATATACCTGGAGTTACTTGGTCCACTGAGGATGGATCGAATGTTTTACTACCTATAGCACAGCATGATTTTATTGATGGCCTGCTTGACATATCTCTATCTCAAGTAAGCCATGTTCGAAATTCATTAGGTCGCCTACTTGATTTGTGTTTTGTATCGAATCCTGAAGGTGTGTTTCTGTCCAGAGTAGCACCACTCACGCAACCTGAAGATCCATATCACCCAACAATCGAACTTTCATTTGATACGGGTAGAGTTATAGAAGAAAAATCAGAAAAATCCAAACGAATACATTGTTTTCGCAAGGCAGACTTTCTGAGGCTTAATAATGTTATAATATGTCCGATGCAGTTAATGTTTTTTATACTACAATAAACTCATTTTTTAATTCCTGTGTTCCGTGGTACTATCCGTCAACTTCCAATAAATCACCTTGGTTTAGCAAAGAGTTGACACACTTAAGAAATGTAAAGTCCAGACTTTTTAGGAAATATAAAAATACCGGTTCTCAATCTGTTTTTACTAGATATTTAAGTGCTTGGTCAAGATTTACCGTGCTTAATGCTCAGTGTTATAATAGTTACATAAACCGTTGTAAGGTCCAGTTCTCTCAGGACCCGAAACAGTTTTATAATTTTGTTAACACCAAGCGTAAATCTAATTCTTTTCCTTCCTCGCTGTCGTTCGAAAACATGACGGGAACCACAGATCAGGCAATAGCCGATATATTTGCCCAATTTTTTCAAACGACTTACTCTACTTTAGATTATTCATCTCAGCCTTATTCTTACACCATGCCCAAGTCAAACCTCATATTCTGTCCCACTTTAACAGAAAGCTCTCTTCTTTTGGATCTTCTTCGTATTAAGCCTGTTTATTCGCCAGGGCCCGATGGTATTCCTGGGTGCGTGCTTACGTATTGCGCTAAGGCCCTTTGCAAACCTCTTCACATGTTGTTTACCTTATCTCTAGAAACCTCCCAATTCCCAAATATTTGGAAGGAATCATTTGTTATTCCTCTTTTCAAAAAAGGTAACAAGTTAGAAGCCAGTAACTACAGAGGTATTTCTAAGTTGTCAGCTATTCCTAAGCTTTTTGAAAAAATTATTACTCCTCATTTGCAGCACCTTTGCAGATCAATCATTTCTCCGTGTCAATACGGATTTATTAAACATAGATCCACAATCACAAACCTGCTAGAGCTCACTTCATTTGTGATAAAAGGCTTCAATAGTAGTTTTCAAACAGACGTCATTTACACTGACTTTAGTAAAGCATTTGACTCTGTAAATCACTTAATTCTCATTCAAAAACTTGACCTTTTAGGTTTTCCAGTTGATCTGCTTAAATGGATTTCAAGTTATCTAAATGGCAGGTCACGAAGGGTCCTTTTTAAAAATTCAATTTCTGAAATTCTCCGTGTTACCTCCGGTGTCCCACAAGGGAGCCATCTGGGTCCGTTACTTTTTACATTATTTATTAACGATCTTCTCTCAATTATAAGTCATTCTCGCGTACTTATGTACGCAGATGATGTTAAGTTGTGCCTGCAGTATAAGGACATTTCCTGCCATTTAAACTTGCAATCCGATCTAGATAATTTTCAAAACTGGTGCCGAGATAATTTACTAAATTTAAACGGTTCCAAGTGAAAGCTGATGACTTTTTATCGGGCCAATCCGATACACGCGACTTACACGTTAAGTGGCAGCTTTTTGGATAGAATAACTCTTGTAAACGATCTTGGCGTTCTCTTGGACCCTAAACTAAAATTTTCTAATCACATTTCGTCCATGGTTAATAAAGCCAGAGGAGTGCTTGGATTTATTAAAAGGTGGTCAAAAGAATTCGATGATCCTTATTTGACTAAAACTTTATTTATTTCGCTAGTCCGTCCGATTCTGGAGTATGGGTCTCCCGTCTGGAGTCCACAATACGGAATACATATTGGTCGTATTGAATCTGTACAAAGAAACTTCCTTCTTTTTGCTTTAAGACGCCTAAACTGAGATGCAAATCTTATCTTACCTTCTTATTCTAGTAGACTTCTTTTGATTAATTTACCATCCCTAGCCAACCGTAGAACGACGCTTGGTACTATCTTTATTTATAACCTTATACATGGTGATATTGACTGCCCCGACTTGTTAAGTCGGCTAAACTTTTCTGTGCCAAGTAGATTAACTAGAAATTATTTTCCCCTAATTTTAAATCATTGTAGATCTAACTATGCCTTGGATGAGCATTTCAGAGTATTATGTTCTGACTATAATAGACTTTTTCCTGTAATATCAAATCTTGACTCTCTGCCGCTCCTAAAACGATTGATACTTGCTTCATTGGCACAAGATTGATCTAACTATTACTTTTTTCCCCGGACCTTTACCTTTATTTTCCTATCTCGCGCCTATCCTATCGCGAATCGTGCCCTACGATACACGGCTGCGCCCCTCGGTCGGTTGGGCGGGTAAGTAGGCCGTGGGACTCCGCGCGAAAAAAAAAAATACAACCATGCACGTCTGAGGGTAGTGAACAGACAGTCTCAAGTAACACAGAAAAGAATTGCAACGTTAACTGGAATACAGACAAAGTTTTGTTAAAAATACGATTGAAACATATGCTCTTCTTGATGAAGTGTCCACCATTTCCTTAGTTGATGAAAAGTTAGCTAACGATTTAGCTCTTGACGGTCCAACAAAGTCCGTATTAACGCTGAGATCTCGGAAACTATAAAAGCTAGCAGATTGGCATTTTTCATGTAGATTTTAGGAGTTCCTACGCAGCGCAAGTTTGTTTCAAAATGGTGCCACGCCCCCTCTGACGCCACAAGCCACAAGCTGTGGCCACAGTTTTGATGCTATTATGAAAATTTTAATTGATATGTATTTGTTTCGACAATACCTATTGATTGGCCCAATAAAAGTTTGCCACGCCCACTCTAACGCCCAAAAACCCATTAAACGCTTAAGCCTGACTAGCGCCCACATTTCCGCCTTTCATGGCACGTGGTACCAATGTCTTGGGGTAGATGGCGCAATATAATAGTGCCATCTAACGGATGACTTTGGAACAGCTGGCCAAGGTGCTCAACAGAGTCAACGTTAATTTTGGTTTGAAAGACCCCGTTGCAAATCAACGGCCTCCACGTGGTGTTCCCTGGGTACCGATTTTAACATAAAAATCGGGAGCTAATTCGAGCGGCAAAAAACATACAAGAAGGTATATATATATTAAGTTGTTTAGCTGGGTAACGTGTATCTAAAGTCGAGGCAATCGACTATAGCGTTCTCTCTTATTTTTGGGTCAAGTGGAGAAAATAATACAGGCAATATATCCTGTATAGCCGTAAATGGGTTAAAAACTTTGATAATTTAAAGGAAGGTGATATTGTGCTGGCTATGGATGCAGATTTACCAAGAAACGTTTGGCCAAAGGGTATTATTGTAAAAATTATCCTGCCAAAGATAACACTGTTCGAATTGTAGATGTTAAGATAAAAGGAAACATCTACAATTGTTAAGTTAATTAAATTAGATGTTAAGAAAACAATGTAAGAGCTTAAGTATTGCCAACTTAATTATAATAAAATACTTGGGAGGAGAATGTTGAACATTTATATATTTTTAGTTCAAATTTAAATATATAACAGACGATCAGTGTTGAAGAATACATTTAAAATTTAGCCCTTTTAAAATAAGAAGTTTTGTAAAAACCGAATTGGCAAATCTGAGACGCGCATTTTAAATTTGGTCTTTCGATCGGATATTAACTCTACAACCTCAGGTAAACCCTCATTAATATCCATATTATCCGATTTCTGGAGTCAACTAGGCGACTCCCAGGATAATCGTCGATTATTTTTCCGAAATTTAAGTAGTCAACAAGACTACAAGACAACAACTGGAAAACAATAAATTCAAGTAGTCAACAAGGCGACTCTTGAATAATTCTGGAAGCGGTAGCATCCAAAAAATTTTAATTGCTTGTTTAAACAATATAATCCAATTAACTGGTGTCAACTAGGCGACTCCCAGGATAATCGTTGATTATTTTTCCGAAATTGAAGTAGTCAACAAGACTGCTCTTCAAGTGGAAAACAATAAATTCAAGTAGTCAACAAGGCGACTCTTGAATAATTCTGGAAGCGGTAGCATCAAAAAATTTAAATTGTTTTTTTTTTAACAATATAATCCGATTTACTGGAGTCAACTTGGCGACTCCCAGGATTATTGTCGATTAACGTTCGAGATTGAATAATTAGGCGGTTCTTCAAGTGGAACTCAACAACTTCAAGTAGTCAACAAGACGGCTCTTGAATATTTTTGGAAGCGTCTGCATCCAAACTTAAAAACATTTATTTAACACACATATTAAATAAAATAAAAAATACTTTTTAAATAAAAAGCTTTTAAACTATTTTTTGGCTCTTTTTTCTAATCCGAAAATCCTCACTTGTCTTTGACCATAAATCGGTTGCGAGTAGAAGCGTAGCCAGCTTATATAAGCAAATCAATTATCTTCCAATGGGTCAGGCAATTGTTAAGGCAAAATGTAGGTTGAAAATTTGGTTGCCATACAAAGCCAAAATTGGCGAAGAAATCCAAATTTTGCTACGGAACATCAAAAAGGATTCCAGCAAAAGAAAAGAAAAGGCGTCTTATTTTTTAAGGAAAAAAAAACGACAAATTGAAGAGCATTGAAAAAAATTCGACCGAGGAAATAATAGTACCCTAGAGTTATTAAAGAGTACTCCACATCCGCATGTTTCTTTTAAAAAACAGTACTACAATCAAATACAGACGATTGTTCATCAAGCCATCGAAAAATTTAACGCAAAAATTCTTCAACTACCGGCAACAGAAACATCTTCAGAAGAGGTGGATCATATACAAAAGCTGATCAGACTCCAAGCAGTTGTTATGGAATCTATGTCAAGAACCATGAAACATTTATCTCCAGAAAACAAATTTACCTATAAATCGGTAATTGATAATTTATGGAAACAAATTGAAAGTCTTCATTTTGAAATCCACAAGTTATGTATAACACCTGAAGAAGTGGACTATAGTATGGAGCGATTTATCTCCGCGGAAGAAGCAACGTTGCAATTCTGCCATCCATATTCAGACCCCGTTTCAGTAGCCACCAATCAAGTTGTTTCTACAATCTCTTCGATACAGTTGTCAAAAGTTTCCATTCCAAAATTTGATGGAAGCTATCTAAAATGGCAACAATTTCATGACATTTTTAAAAAAATGGTTCATGAATCAGCGATACCAAAAATACAAAAAATGTGGTATCTTAAAGCTAATCTTTCTTGCGAAGCAGAAAGGTTAGTTAGGCATTTAGAATTAACAGAAGTTAATTATGATACTGCCTGGACCATGCTTAAAGAACGTATCAATAATAAGTGGGTCCTTTCGACTGCAATATTTGAAAAATTATTTGATCACCCTAATGTGACGAATGATTCTCAGTCAATAACGAGGACGGAAGCTAACTTCGGCAAGCCGAAGTTTTAATACCCTTGCAGACTTTGCCGAAATTGCTAAAACTGAAAAAGTAGCGAAAGGAATAAGGTATACATAAATAAACTAGATTTGCGTCGTTTGATGTCAATTGCTTTTATACTGCAAAAATGTCATATAAAAATAGAAAAAAAGGGATACTTTCGCAGCCCTTAACTATTTTTCCTACGGAAGCTATAAGAAATAGACGTCCGATCGGCAAGCGCTTTTACCCTAATCAAAATATGCGTAAATAAATAAGACTTGGAAAAATTTATGTCAGTGGCTTACACACTACGCGAAAAATTCAGAAAACCAACAAATTTGGACCGATTTCACCGAATTGTTCCTATGGGAGCTATAGGATATAGACGTCCGATCGCCAAGCGCTTTTACCCTGATCAAGGTATGCATAAAAAAATAAGATTTGGAAAGATTTATGTTAAATGCTTATACACTGCGCGAAATATCTTCCATTCTTGAAAGTTATATCCGATTGTTCCTATGGGAGCTATAGGATATAGACGTCCGATCAGCACGCGCTTTTACCTTGATGAAGGAATCCATAAAAAAATACGATTTGAAAAAATTTATAGCAATAGCTTTTACACAGCGCGAAATATTCTGAAAAACATCAAATTTTGACCGATTTTACCCTATTGTTCCTATGGGAGCTATAGGATATAGACGTCCGATCGCCACGCGCTTTTACCCTGATCAAGGCATGCATAAAAAAATACGATTTGGAAAGATTCATGTCAATAGCTTTTACACTGCGCGAAATATCATCAATTCTTGCAAGATATATCCGATTGTTCCTATGGGAGCTATAGGACATAGACGTCCGATCGGGGCGATTTTCAAACTTGATCTGCGTACACATGTTTTAGGACGAGTGTGAAAGTTTCAGATCGCTAGCTTTTAAACTGAGCTCGCAAACGGTATTGAAACAGACGGACAGACGGACAGACGGACATGGCTATATCGACTCAGGAGGTGATCCTGATCAAGAATATATATACTTTATAGGGTCGGAAACGTCTCCTTCACTGCGTTACAAACTTCTGACCAAAATTATAATACCCTCTGCAAGGGTATAAAAAATCTGCAAACTATTTTAGTTTGCTTATACAGTGTGTGTGTCAGCCGATCTAGTTTTAGTTAGCTTATACAGTGTGTGTGTAAGCCGATCTAGTTTTCTTGTCATATGGAACAGAAGGACTGGATCCCATGTATCTGTTTTTATTCCAATATTTTTCAAGGCTTGCAAGGATTCATTGATATTGTCATGCAGATTTTTTATTGACTGAGAATACCAGGGAAATTCAAACAATAAATGAATTCTTTGGGTTTCTAGAATAACGTTTTCTCGCACTTGAAGCCATCGGCGGAAAAACACATAAAGTAAAACAAAAAACAGGTGCTTCAGCAACAACAAGTTCATTGACATGCCTGTTTTGTCAAAAAGGGCATGCATATACAAATGCGAGAAATTTAAGGGGTCAACTCCTGCTGATAGGCTGACCTGGGTTCAGCGAAAAAGGTTGTGCGTCAATTGTCTTAAGACAGACCACATGACCAAGCAATGCATGTCTAAATATACATGCATAAAATGTAACAAAAAAACACAACACATTGCTACATTTAGGTAACGGAAAACCAAATACCGAACCTAAAACGTCCGCTTCTGCTGCTACGAAAAACAGTTGTGAGAACAAGTACACACTGTTGGCTAGAGTCATAGTAAAAGAAATAAATAATCAAGAAGCTCGATTCCGGATCACAAAGTAATCTGATATCAGAAAGACTTGTTAAGCGGTTATCGTTGCAACTACAACCAACAAACCTTCGCATTGAGGGAGTTGGAGGTCAGCCGCGAATAAGTAAAGGACGCTTTAGTGTATTAATTAAATCAAAACATAGCGATTTTGAAGCAACAATTGAAGCCTTTGTTCTTCCCCATATTGTGGCAGATCAGCCTATGGAACAAATAAAAGTAGCTGATTTAAAAATCTCAAATAATATCCGGCTCGCTGATCAACATTTCGCCAAACCAGAAAAAAATTGATATATATGCCTGGCGCAGAACATCAACTAACCTATTCTCCAGAACACCGAATTTGGTTGGATAATTGCTGGGCAAGTAAACATGAGTGCAAAAATGCCACAAAATTGCATGGTAGTTTCCTCAGCCGAGTAAGCCAAATCATCGTTGGAAAAATTCTGGAAACTGGGCAACATGAAACCGATAAGGAAATACCGGACGCCAGAGGAAAGACATTGCGAGAAGCATTTTTTTGAAAATCTTCAGCACGCACAAGATGGAAGGTTAATTGTCAGATTACCTTTTTCTGAAGATCCCTCAGCCCTGGGAAAGTCTTGCGATATTGCGACAAGGCGTTTTCTTTCGTTGGAACGAAGAACCAAACCAGACATTAAAATATTATATAAGGATTTTATGGCCGAATACGAAAAACTAGGTCATATGAAGCAAGTATTACCTAGTCAAATACCAAAGGAACATTATTTTATTCCTCACCACTGTGTTCTGAAACCAGAAAGCACTTCCTGTAAAACATCTACAGGAAAATTATTTAAATGATTTACTTTATCCAGGACCAGTTATCTGTTTTCGATTCTATTGAGATTCAGAGTTCACAAATATGTTTTTACGGCGGATATAGAAAAAATGTATCGGCAAGTTTGGATGAATCCAAAGGATCAATTCAACCAAATGATTGTTTGGCGTTACAATCCGTCCGAGGAAATAAAATATTACCGGCCGAAAACTGTGACTTATGGCACAACGTCAGCTCCATTTCTTGCCACAAAATGCTTGGAGCATTTGGCCAATAAAAATTTGGAAAAATGGCCATTAGGATCAAATGCACTGAAAAATGATTTCAATGTTGATGACTGCCTAACTGGAGCAGATACAATTATAGATGCTGCAAGGATTCAAGAAGAACTAAACAAAATCTGGCTGCCTTACGGATTTAAACTAAGAAAATGGTGCCCTAACTCACACGCTCTACTAAAGGAATTTTCACCAGAAGATATTGCTAGCAACATAAATGTTGGCACTGCATTGGAACATACCAATGTAAAGATTTTGAGAATTATTTGGAGCCCTAAGGATGACAATTTGTGCGGAAAGGCCCAAAAACATAACACTCAAACAATTACAAAAAGAGCCTCTGAGTTGGGTCAAATTTTTTACCCACTTGGTCTTTTTGCTCCAGTCATAATCATATTTCTACAAAATCTGTCAGTTCTTAAACTAGATTGGGACACAGAGATATCAGATTCCCTAAAGGAAAGGATGGAGGCCTTCAGACAAGACTTGCTGTGTTTAAATAAAATGACTATTCCGAGACACATTTATGATAAAAAATACCTCAAAAACAAGAACTCCATATATTTGTGGATGCTTCTGAAAAAGCGTTTGGTGCTGTGGCTTATATAAGAGCCATATATAAGAGCAAACAAACGACTGTGCGCCTATTATGCGCTAAATCAAAAGTAGCACCTCTTGAAAAGCAAACCCTACCACGACTAGAGCTATGTGCAGCTGTGTTAGGTGCAGAGCTTGCTGAAAAGGTGAAAAAGGATCTCAATTTTCAATCAGATTCCATTAAATGTCATTACTGGACAGATTTTACCATCGTCTTATGTTGGATAAATGCAAAAGCATCGAATTTCCATACATTCGTTGCAAATAGGTTGTCGAAAATACAAGATACAAGCTGTCCAAATCAATGGAGAAATGTATCATCAAGTCTCAACGCTGCATATGTACTATCTAGAGGGATACCTGCATCTCAATTAAGTGCTTATACATTGTGGTTATACGGACCAATGTTTCTTCATGGACCAGAAGAGAAATGGCCATCCAAAGGAAAACACTATTTCTTTGGAACGGAAAACAAAAATTGTTACTTTGGCAACAGTTTCGCTTGGAGAAAAAATATATGGCATTAAACACGGAAATTCATTCAATCGCTTGCAACGTATAATTGCAAACATGTTACGATTTTGTTATCGTAAAAATAGAAAACAAAACGTCTTACTAGAGATTGACGAATTAGAACAAGCTAGGCGGATAATAATACGTTGTATACAACAGGCTGATTTCACAAATGAATTTAATCACCTTCGACGTCATCCCGAAAGCCCATTACCCAATAGCAGCAAGGTCGCATCTCTTCATCTTCATTTGCCCCAATTTCCCGGGATGTAATGGATCCCTTCTTACTGCCATACAATGACAACATCGTAAAAATGCTGATACATAAACTTCATGAGGAAAATATGCACTGTGGTCAAAATACTTTAAAAGGTATTGCACGACAACAGTATCACATTATCAAAATTCACTCCTATGGTTTTGTACAAAATTACTTTCTCAAATAATGGGAAAACTACCTGAGCATAGAGTCTCACAAACATACCATTTTTATATACCTAAGTAGATTATTGCGGATACATCACAAAATCCGAGGCAAGCGACCTGATAAAGCATACATAGCAGTATTTGTTTGTTTCTCCACAAAGGCTGTCCATCTGGAACTTGTCGGATATTTAACGACTGCAGCATTCCTTGGAGCATTACAGCGATTTGTAAGTCGTCACGGGAAGTGTCATACCATATACTGCAACAATGCAACAAATTTCGTTGGCGCCAGCAACCAATTTAAGGAGTTAAAGGAAACAATCCACTCACAGCAGGCTAAGAACACAATACTCCAGCTGTGCAATACGAAGGGTGTTCACTTAAAATTTATTCCACCGAGATCCCGTCACTTTGGTGGATTATGGGAAGCTGCAGTAAAGTCAGCAAAGACGTTGTTATTAAAAAATGAGCAGTTGAGCACTGTCATAACAAATGTCGAGGCAGTATTAAATTCTCGGCCACTTACTCCAATGTCGGATGATCCTAATGACCTTACAGTCCTTATGCCAGGTCATTTATTGATTTGAGAAGGACTAGACGCTCAGCCAGACTCAGAATCACTTAGAATAAAATCACTACCTGACAATGGGAACTGGTGCAGCGACTCAAACACACATTCTGGACGCAATGGTCCAGAGAATATTTAACAAGCCTGCAACAACACTCAAAATGGAAACAGGCCCATAAAAATGTAAGAGAAGGCATGATGGTTATTGTCAAGGAAGACAATGTGCCTATGCTTCAATGGCCTATTGGTCGAATAATAAAAATTTATCCAGGTCAATATGGATATCTGCGAGTTGCACTATTCCTTCAAGAAGATCCAGGAGAAAAATGCAACGAAATTAATGAAGAAGATGCTGAAGAAGAAACAAAGGAAGATCAAGAGCCAAAAAGACGGAAAAGCCCATCCTTACCAATGATATCGATGCCATTATTAATCTTGCTGCTGCTATTACCATTAGCTACCGCCGGTCCGATTAACATAACCAGGTTTGGTTCGAAGCCATTAATTTATTACGAGTAAATTGGATCTACAGGACTAGCAACTGCAGGCTGGACAATCATAGCTTAAAAGCCGTATTTCGAAGATGTAAAGACATTTTACACGGGAAACTTAAGGTTGGTCAAATGTGTTCACATATACAACCAGTCCAAGCATGTGCTGCTGTATATAATCTTGATAATATATAATGATATAATGATTTACTCCACATGTCAAGAATACGTCGTTCTCCCTTGAAGTTAGTGGGAAATATTGCCAACAGCTTATTTGGCGTATTAGACACAGAGTATGCCAAGAGGATGACTTCAACTATTCAAAAAGTGAAATCGAATAAAGATTACATTTTAGAGCTAGTTAAGAATCAAACTTCAATAATTGATTCTACGATAAACATCATGAAACGAGATGATGCTACCATCGATAAAAGGATTAAAATAATGAGTCAGCAAATGGAGGATATAGCCAATGCTCGTCTAGATTCTCTCAAGGCCTTTCAATGGTATATTGCATTGACAAATCAATTATCTATATTGGCGGCAAATCTTCAAAGAGTTCAGACAGAGATATCACATGTTCTGGCTAACGTTTATCACAACGGAATTAGCCCACTGCTCGTTTCTCCCAAGCAACTTCGACAACATTTAAACAAACAAAAAATTCGCATGCCTCATGGAAAAATGCTCCCTCTCATCAACGATGATATGCTTCAATTATATAAGTTAATGAGGGCAGAAGCGAAGGTGGTTAAGGATTATGTAATCTTTAAATTAACACTGCCATTATTATCAACACAGTTATTTGAAATATATAACTTGATTCCAATACCGGTAATCGTCAACAATAAAATGATTTCCCTTGATATTGAATTTCCAATCATGGCTGTGAATCAAGATCGAGCTCAATTCATTACTATGTCAACAAGTGAATCTGATCTTTGTAATTCAATTAATGACGAAGAGTATATTTGCTCAGATAAGTAATCCATGTTTTCTATTGAAAATCATTGCGAGTTTCAAATGTTTTATAACAAATCATCGTCATTGTGCCAAACAAAAAGTACTACGAAATCATTCTAATGGCAAAGATTAAGAACAAAAAATCAATGGATATTTTCAATTAAATTACCAATGGAGTTATTAGCAGTATGTGATGATTAATTATCAACAATTACAATTGATAATATCGGAATTTTATCATTGGATCCGAAGTGCACTCTAAGAAATCCTTTTCTGAGCGTAATTGGCCATCAGGTAACCTCTACTGGAACATTGAAATTATAGTACGCTCGATTTGGCAGTCTGAATGAATCTTTAACACCGCTTCCTAAAGTTTCACACCCAAATAATTCATTGAAGCTAAGTTATAACGAATTAAATGAGCTCAGTAAAGAATTGATTCCGAGAATAAAAATAAAAATGCCAAACGAGATCGTCGATCTACAACAACAGCACATAAGTGCATATATCGCCCTAATTTTATCACTTGGGGTGATAATATTTTATGTATGGAGACGTTTCCAAAAGAATTCACATCAATTAACTTCGCCATCGTCAAAGGACATCGACTTGCCAGAGAGGGCAGCGTTAATCAACTCCCCAAGAAGACATCACCAGACGCCTGTATCCGACGCCTTTGAGATCAACATTGGATGATGTTGAACAATTGTTCAACGGCCGGGAGTATGTTAGCGTACCACTTGAGTCGCCAAGCCACTTGATGCCACGGACAGCGCCAGCTCCGCCTGAGCTACCTTTTCTATTTTTACTAACCCTAGCGTATTAACTCCTTGCGTGGGAGACAATTATGATGACTCTGTACCTTTGTATACCTTAGAACATAAGCAATGAGATGTATTTTTAACTAACAGCCCCATACCACTTCTTTGCTATGGTGTCCCCTTGACTCTGAAAACGTGTATATAAACCCAAACTTTTGCCCTAATAAAATCAGTACTCAAGCAATACTTGGGTATTCAACTACTCTGCGTTCTAGAAGTGAGCATCGCTGTGTCTTTGGCCCTCATACGCAAGATCCCTCCGAGTTAAGCCAATTTAAGTGACCTATCGTCACTGGAGTTTGTTCTATTATTATTATTGGGTTACAAACTAACATTATTTTACTAACATTTGGATTTAAACGCTAAGTGTAATGTAATAACATATTTCCGATGACTAGAACTTGGCGTTCTTCTGGACCCAAAACTTAAGAAAAACAAGAAAGGAAAGCTAACTTCGGGCGGAGCCGAAGTTGATATACCCTTGCAAAATACTATGTAAATTAACACATGGATCAATAAGTCCCGAGACTAACCCAGAGATGTCGCTCGTAGTAAACCAGTAACCAGGTCTTTCTAAAGTAGTATCTTTTACTTCAAACGTGTTAAAATTTTAAGTTGATTGGACCAGAAACAGCTGAGTTATCGAGGTTGGAGTAAAGTCGTTTTGAAGTTTGTTTAAAAAATAGAAAAAACCGAGTTTCGTGTTCTCATAAAACATTTTTTTTTAATGGGTAAAAAACACCGTGCAAGCGAAACAATGGATTAAAAAATGTTATCCGGACTCTTGTCCATCAAAAGCAACGATTTGTTGGTGGTTTGCCGAGTTTAAACGTGGTCGTACCGACACAAACGACGCGCAACGCTCGGGTAGACCTGTGGAAGCCGTTACACCGGAAAATGTGAGTGAAGTGACAAAAATTATAATGAAAGATCGTAAAGTGAAGCTCCGTGAGATTGCTGAGATGACACAGTTATCATATGGAAGTGTAGTTACTATCCTTCTTGAAAAATTGAGCATGAAAAAGATTTTTTCCAAGTGGGTGCCGCGATTGCTTTTTCCCTAGACAATGCACCCTGCCACAAGTCGATGAAAAAAATGGCAAAATTGAACGAATGGGACTTTCATCTGCTTCCCGACCCCCTATACTCTCCAGATTTAGCCCCCAGTGACTAATGGCTCTTTGATGATCTAAAAAAAATGATCCAGGGAAAAAGATTTGGCTTAAATGAGGAGGTCATCGATGAAACTGCAGCTTATTTTGAAGCGCAAGATCATTTTTTTTTAAACATGGTATTGAAAAATTGGAAAAACTTTGGAAAGATTGTATCACCCTAAAAGGTGATTATGTTCAACCGCAAGAGAGAGAATGTTGCTTGGGGACCCTGAGGTCAGCCGCAAGAGAGAGAGAATGTTGCTTGGAGACCCTGAAGTCAGCCGCAAGAGAGAGAGGAAAATTATTAAATGATTTACTTTATCCAGGACCAGTTATCTGTTTTCGATTCTATTGAGATTCAGAGTTCACAAATATGTTTTTACGGCGGATATAGAAAAAATGTATCGGCAAGTTTGGATGAATCCAAAGGATCAATTCAACCAAATGATTGTTTGGCGTTACAATCCGTCCGAGGAAATAAAATATTACCGGCCGAAAACTGTGACTTATGGCACAACGTCAGCTCCATTTCTTGCCACAAAATTCTTGGAGCATTTGGCCAATAAAAATTTGGAAAAATGGCCATTAGGATCAAATGCACTGAAAAATGATTTCAATGTTGATGACTGCCTAACTGGAGCAGATACAATTATAGATGCTGCAAGGATTCAAGAAGAACTAAACAAAATCTGGCTACCTTACGGATTTAAACTAAGAAAATGGTGCCCTAACTCACACGCTCTACTAAAGGAATTTTCACCAGAAGATATTGCTAGCAACATAAATGTTGGCACTGCATTGGAACATACCAATGTAAAGATTTTGAGAATTATTTGGAGCCCTAAGGATGACAATTTGTGCGGAAAGGCCCAAAAACATAACACTCAAACAATTACAAAAAGAGCCTCTGAGTTGGGTCAAATTTTTTACCCACTTGGTCTTTTTGCTCCAGTCATAATCATATTTCTACAAAATCTGTCAGTTCTTAAACTAGATTGGGACACAGAGATATCAGATTCCCTAAAGGAAAGGATGGAGGCCTTCAGACAAGACTTGCTGTGTTTAAATAAAATGACTATTCCGAGACACATTTATGATAAAAAAATACCTCAAAAACAAGAACTCCATATATTTGTGGATGCTTCTGAAAAAGCGTTTGGTGCTGTGGCTTATATAAGAGCCATATATAAGAGCAAACAAACGACTGTGCGCCTATTATGCGCTAAATCAAAAGTAGCACCTCTTGAAAAGCAAACCCTACCACGACTAGAGCTATGTGCAGCTGTGTTAGGTGCAGAGCTTGCTGAAAAGGTGAAAAAGGATCTCAATTTTCAATCAGATTCCATTAAATGTCATTACTGGACTTATTCCACAATCGTCTTATGTTGGATAAATGCAAAAGCATCGAATTTCCATACATTCGTTGCAAATAGGTTGTCGAAAATACAAGATACAAGCTGTCCAAATCAATGGAGAAATGTATCATCAAGTCTCAACGCTGCATATGTACTATCTAGAGGGATACCTGCATCTCAATTAAGTGCTTATACATTGTGGTTATACGGACCAATGTTTCTTCATGGACCAGAAGAGAAATGGCCATCCAAAGGAAAACACTATTTCTTTGGAACGGAAAACAAAAATTGTTACTTTGGCAACAGTCGCTTGGAGAAAAAATATATGGCATTAAACACGGAAATTCATTCAATCGCTTGCAACGTATAATTGCAAACATGTTACGATTTTGTTATCGTAAAAATAGAAAACAAAACGTCTTACTAGAGATTGACGAATTAGAACAAGCTAGGCGGATAATAATACGTTGTATACAACAGGCTGATTTCACAAATGAATTTAATCACCTTCGACGTCATCCCGAAAGCCCATTACCCAATAGCAGCAAGGTCGCATCTCTTCATCTTCATTTGCCCCAATTTCCCGGGATGTAATGGATCCCTTCTTACTGCCATACAATGACAACATCGTAAAAATGCTGATACATAAACTTCATGAGGAAAATATGCACTGTGGTCAAAATACTTTAAAAGGTATTGCACGACAACAGTATCACATTATCAAATTCACTCCTATGGTTTCGTACAAAATTACTTTCTCAAATAATGGGAAAACTACCTGAGCATAGAGTCTCACAAACATACCATTTTTATATACCGAAGTAGATTATTGCGGATACATCACAAAATCCGAGGCAAGCGACCTGATAAAGCATACATAGCAGTATTTGTTTGTTTCTCCACAAAGGCTGTCCATCTGGAACTTGTCGGATATTTAACGACTGCAGCATTCCTTGGAGCATTACAGCGATTTGTAAGTCGTCACGGGAAGTGTCATACCATATACTGCAACAATGCAACAAATTTCGTTGGCGCCAGCAACCAATTGAAGGAGTTAAAGGAAACAATCCACTCACAGCAGGCTAAGAACACAATACTCCAGCTGTGCAATACGAAGGGTGTTCACTTAAAATTTATTCCACCGAGATCCCGTCACTTTGGTGGATTATGGGAAGCTGCAGTAAAGTCAGAAAAGACGTTGTTATTAAAAAATGAGCAGTTGAGCACTGTCATAACAAATGTCGAGGCAGTATTAAATTCTCGGCCACTTACTCCAATGTCGGATGATCCTAATGACCTTACAGTCCTTATGCCAGGTCATTTATTGATTTGAGAAGGACTAGACGCTCAGCCAGACTCAGAATCACTTAGAATAAAATCACTACCTGACAATGGGAACTGGTGCAGCGACTCAAACACACATTCTGGACGCAATGGTCCAGAGAATATTTAACAAGCCTGCAACAACACTCAAAATGGAAACAGGCCCATAAAAATGTAAGAGAAGGCATGATGGTTATTGTCAAGGAAGACAATGTGCCTATGCTTCAATGGCCTATTGGTCGAATAATAAAAATTTATCCAGGTCAATATGGATATCTGCGAGTTGCACTATTCCTTCAAGAAGATCCAGGAGAAAAATGCAACGAAATTAATGAAGAAGATGCTGAAGAAGAAACAAAGGAAGATCAAGAGCCAAAAAGACGGAAAAGCCCATCCTTACCAATGATATCGATGCCATTATTAATCTTGCTGCTGCTATTACCATTAGCTACCGCCGGTCCGATTAACATAACCAGGTTTGGTTCGAAGCCATGAATTTATTACGAGTAAATTGGATCTACAGGACTAGCAACTGCAGGCTGGACAATCATAGCTTAAAAGCCGTATTTCGAAGATGTAAAGACATTTTACACGGGAAACTTAAGGTTGGTCAAATGTGTTCACATATACAACCAGTCCAAGCATGTGCTGCTGTATATAATCTTGATAATATATAATGATATAATGATTTACTCCACATGTCAAGAATACGTCGTTCTCCCTTGAAGTTAGTGGGAAATATTGCCAACAGCTTATTTGGCGTATTAGACACAGAGTATGCCAAGAGGATGACTTCAACTATTCAAAAAGTGAAATCGAATAAAGATTACATTTTAGAGCTAGTTAAGAATCAAACTTCAATAATTGATTCTACGATAAACATCATGAAACGAGATGATGCTACCATCGATAAAAGGATTAAAATAATGAGTCAGCAAATGGAGGATATAGCCAATGCTCGTCTAGATTCTCTCAAGGCCTTTCAATGGTATATTGCATTGACAAATCAATTATCTATATTGGCGGCAAATCTTCAAAGAGTTCAGACAGAGATATCACATGTTCTGGCTAACGTTTATCACAATGGAATTAGCCCACTGCTCGTTTCTCCCAAGCAACTTCGACAACATTTAAACAAACAAAAATTCGCATGCCTCATGGAAAAATGCTCCCTCTCATCAACGATGATATGCTTCAATTATATAAGTTAATGAGGGCAGAAGCGAAGGTGGTTAAGGATTATGTAATCTTTAAATTAACACTGCCATTATTATCAACACAGTTATTTGAAATATATAACTTGATTCCAATACCGGTAATCGTCAACAATAAAATGATTTCCCTTGATATTGAATTTCCAATCATGGCTGTGAATCAAGATCGAGCTCAATTCATTACTATGTCAACAAGTGAATCTGATCTTTGTAATTCAATTAATGACGAAGAGTATATTTGCTCAGATAAGTAATCCATGTTTTCTATTGAAAATCATTGCGAGTTTCAAATGTTTTATAACAAATCATCGTCATTGTGCCAAACAAAAAGTACTACGAAATCATTCTAATGGCAAAGATTAAGAACAAAAAATCAATGGATATTTTCAATTAAATTACCGATGGAGTTATTAGCAGTATGTGATGATTAATTATCAACAATTACAATTGATAATATCGGAATTTTATCATTGGATCCGAAGTGCACTCTAAGAAATCCTTTTCTGAGCGTAATTGGCCATCAGGTAACCTCTACTGGAACATTGAAATTATAGTACGCTCGATTTGGCAGTCTGAATGAATCTTTAACACCGCTTCCTAAAGTTTCACACCCAAATAATTCATTGAAGCTAAGTTATAACGAATTAAATGAGCTCAGTAAAGAATTGATTCCGAGAATAAAAATAAAAACGCCAAACGAGATCGTCGATCTACAACAACAGCACATAAGTGCATATATCGCCCTAATTTTATCACTTGGGGTGATAATATTTTATGTATGGAGACGTTTCCAAAAGAAGTCACATCAATTAACTTCGCCATCGTCAAAGGACATCGACTTGCCAGAGAGGGCAGCGTTAATCAACTCCCCAAGAAGACATCACCAGACGCCTGTATCCGACGCCTTTGAGATCAACATTGGATGATGTTGAACAATTGTTCAACGGCCGGGAGTATGTTAGCGTACCACTTGAGTCGCCAAGCCACTTGATGCCACGGACAGCGCCAGCTCCGCCTGAGCTACCTTTTCTATTTTTACTAACCCTAGCGTATTAACTCCTTGCGTGGGAGACAATTATGATGACTCTGTACCTTTGTATATCTTAGAACATAAGCAATGAGATGTATTTTTAACTAACAGCCCCATACCACTTCTTTGCTATGGTGTCCCCTTGACTCTGAAAACGTGTATATAAACCCAAACTTTTGCCCTAATAAAATCAGTACTCAAGCAATACTTGGGTATTCAACTACTCTGCGTTCTAGAAGTGAGCATCGCTGTGTCTTTGGCCCTCATACGCAAGATCCCTCCGAGTTAAGCCAATTTAAGTGACCTATCGTCACTGGAGTTTGTTCTATTATTATTATTGGGTTACAAACTAACATTATTTTACTAACATTTGGATTTAAACGCTAAGTGTAATGTTCTTCTTGGCGTTCTTCTGGACCCAAAACTTAAGAAAAACAAGAAAGGAAAGCTAACTTCGGGCGGAGCCGAAGTTGATATACCCTTGCAAAATACTATGTAAATTAACACATGGATCAATAAGTCCCGAGACTAACCCAGAGATGTCGCTCGTAGTAAACCAGTAACCAGGTCTTTCTAAAGTACTATCTTTTACTTCAAACGTGTTAAAATTTTAAGTTGATTGGACCAGAAACAGCTGAGTTATCGAGGTTGGAGTAAAGTCGTTTTGAAGTTTGTTTAAAAAATAGAAAAAACCGAGTTTCGTGTTCTGATAAAACATTTTTTTTTAATGGGTAAAAAACACCGTGCAAGCGAAACAATGGATTAAAAAATGTTATCCGGACTCTTGTCCATCAAAAGCAACGATTTGTTGGTGGTTTGCCGAGTTTAAACGTGGTCGTACCGACACAAACGACGCGCAACGCTCGGGTAGACCTGTGGAAGCCGTTACACCGGAAAATGTGAGTGAAGTGACAAAAATTATAATGAAAGATCGTAAAGTGAAGCTCCGTGAGATTGCTGAGATGACACAGTTATCATATGGAAGTGTAGTTACTATCCTTCTTGAAAAATTGAGCATGAAAAAGATTTTTTCCAAGTGGGTGCCGCGATTGCTTTTTCCCTAGACAATGCACCCTGCCACAAGTCGATGAAAAAAATGGCAAAATTGAACGAATTGGACTTTCATCTGCTTCCCGACCCCCTATACTCTCCAGATTTAGCCCCCAGTGACTAATGGCTCTTTGATGATCTAAAAAAAATGATCCAGGGAAAAAGATTTGGCTTAAATGAGGAGGTCATCGATGAAACTGCAGCTTATTTTGAAGCGCAAGATCATTTTTTTTAAACATGGTATTGAAAAATTGGAAAAACTTTGGAAAGATTGTATCACCCTAAAAGGTGATTATGTTCAACCGCAAGAGAGAGAATGTTGCTTGGGGACCCTGAGGTCAGCCGCAAGAGAGAGAGAGAGTTCGGCCGGTGAACCACGCCGTAAGGAGGTGCGATCCTGAAATCAGACGTCTCCTAGTAATACCTTCGGACCGGCAAGCCGAGAAGGTTAGGGGGATGAGGAAGTACTACGGGAGCTAACTACAATGCATGAGCGGACTTGGATCGAATGATCTAGTCCACCAATAAATGACTTCGCTGCTTACCACCACTGGGGAGTTGCCTCTGTACACTTAGACGGTTGGCTGCTAAGTGCCTTTCTATGGCCCGTGGACCGCCTTATATAGGGCTCGGCGAGATCTAGTGTGCCCGCCGCCTGTGTGGGATTTGCCGGTCTAAGTGTGACCATCTCTCTCGGTCTAGTGTGCCCCTACGCGCGCGATCTTTGGCGCGCGCGCGTTCTTAGTTTGAATTTCAAATGAAATAGCCTGCAGGGAGAAGAATTCAGGTACCCTAGAGGAAACAGGGGTCGAAGTGAAAGGCCAAGAAATGACAGGTTCGCAGGCCCAAGAGGTTAAGGAAGCTCCGAAACAAGAGTTAGGAAAACAGGATAACCCAGTGCCGGAGTGCAGTATCGGTGGGCTGCAAATACCCAACCACAGTTTCCGATGTTCAATGCCCACCATGAATGGATGGCCAGGACTTGGATTGCCATATCCAATAATGGGTAATCCATTCAGGACAGATAACCTTAATCAGACAGAAGCCCCTAATTATGTTAGACCGTACCGTAATTACCACAACAGGAACACGAAGTGGAATTATGGCCAAAATAATCGTGACAGGCAGTGGTATGGTAACAGCTATAACAACAGCAAGTCAAGAGAAGGCCAGTTAGCGATCCAGGCAGCTGGAGATGGAGGTAGTGGACAATCAAGAATGTCTAAGAATTCAAATTATTCGGGACAAACATATAACTCAAATAATTCGAGACAGTCGAATAATTCGACCAACTCCAAGCGGTCATACAATTAGACCAATAATTCAGAGAGAGACGGAAATCATTGACTGTCTAATAAGCGGTCAACTGCATAATATCCAAGAGGATGAAGCAAATTTTTTCCAATCAGCCTCGAACATCCAACAGGATATTTAGGAGCAAGGAGGGGCCACTCCACCCTACCATATGTAACGATCAGAATTACCCCACCCAAAACAATAAAATTACTAATTGATACAGGATGCATTTACTCTTTCATTCGTCCCGAATTAGCTCAACCACAGTATGTTAAGGAGCTGCATGACCCAATAGCCATTAAGACAATTACCCAATCACAATGTTCCAAGAATTCAGAGGAGTAGGAAGAATGAGATTATTGCTCTTCAGATTTCATCAGTTTTTCGAGGGATTAATTGGTATAGACTTGCTGCAACAAATAAAAGCCGCGATTAATATTGAGAGGGGTTGGTTCCGCACGGCGGACACAGAATTGCAGATACATTCCGCTAAGTATAAACCCAGCGAGAATCACTCAATAGAAGCAGGTACAAAAGCAGTTATTTCTATTCCGGTATGTGTGCCCTATGGGGATTTCTTGCTAAACAAACTATTGTTTTGTTTGGATTTGATCATTTCAGAAGGAATCTATAGGGCAGTGGCTGGAAAGAGCCTGGTCGAAATAACGAACTATGCGGAAAAGGATCAGGAATTATTTCTGGAGGAACCATTAGAAGTTGTTGAATTCGAAACTGACAAGCATTTCGAGCTCAACAATATAGAGGAGACAGATAATGGAAATAGGAAGATACCATTTGATAAGATCAGAACAGAACACTTAAATAGCGAGGAGCTTAATGAGCTTCAACGAATTTGTAAGAAATATCCGAAAGTATTCCACAAAGAAGGAGACCATTTGTCATTCACTAATGCGGTCAAACACCAAATTAGAACGAATGATGACATACCGGTGTACGCTAGGCCGTACAGGTTCAAGGAAAGACAGGAGGTGAGAAGACAGCTAGAAAAGCTGTTGGATCAGAAGATTATTAGACATAGCCATTCTCCTTGGAGTGCGCCAGTTTGGCTAGTGCCCAAGAAGAAGGATGCCTCTGGAGAGAGGAAATGGCGAATGGTGGTGGACTATAGGAAACTTAACGAGAAGGTAATTAAAGATAGATACCCGCTATTATTAATCAATGACGTATTGGATGGCTTGGGTAGGGCTAAATACTTCTCAACCTTAGATCTGGCGAGTGGATATCACCAGATCGAAGTGAAGGAAGAAGACATCCCGAAAACTGCTTTCTCGGCGGAAGGGGGACACTTTGAGTATGTCCGAATGCCGTTCGGGCTAAATAACGCCCCAGCAACCTTTCAAAGGTTAATGAACAATATTTTCGGAGAGTTGCTAGGAAAGTGTTGTCTTATATATATGGAGGACATCATGGTATACTCGACATCCCTGCAAGAACAAGTAACGGATTTGGAAAAAGTCTTCAAGAAACTTGCGGAGGCAAACTTTAAGTTGCAACTAGACAAGACAGAGTTTTTAAGGAAAGAGGGGGAATACTTAGGACACGTAGTAACCCAACAAGGGATCAGACCGAACCCAAAAAAGATCGAAGCGATAAAAAGATTCGAGATTCCCAAGACTAGGAAGCAGATAAAATCGTTCCTAGGTCTGTTGGGGTACTATAGGAAGTTCATAAAGGGATTTCGCGGCTATAACAAAGCCATTGACAAGAAAGAAAAAGGCTGTGCAGATAGACCAAGAATACAAGGACGCATTTGAGGTATGCAAGACCTTACTGTGCAATGATCAAATCTTGCAGTTTCCTGACTTCGATAAGCCTTTCATACTCACCACAGATGCAAGTAATTATGCTATTGGCGCCGTCCTATCCCAAGGAAATTTGGGAATGGACAGACCAATAGCTATCCCAAGGAAATTTGGGAACGGACAGACCAATAGCATACGCTAGCAGAACCCTGTCAGGACCAGATGTGAACTATGCCACAATAGAAAAGGAAATGCTCTCCATTATATGGGCGATTAAGCATTTTAGACATTACGTATTCGGCACAAAGTTCAAGATAGTCACTGACCATAGGCCATTAACATGGCTAATGAGCGTCAAGTACCCGATTCCAATCTTGTAAGATGGAGACTCCAAATGTTGGAGTACGATTACGAGATTGTATACAAGAAAGGTTCTCTGAATGTAGTGGCTGACGCATTAAGCAGAATTCAACCGGAGCTCAATGTGTTGGAGGATGCCTTAGAGATGGCGACCAATGGAGAGACAATCAACTCTGCTGGAGAAGATCTCTAGTTGGGATTCCCAATATCGGAAAAACCACTAAACGAGTATAACATCCAGGTGGTCATACAGGAAGGTAGAGTAGCGGAAATACAGAAACAAATTCCGTTTAGGAATAAGTTGAGAATAATTTGGACGGATAACATAATTTGAATAATTTGATAACGGATGAGGAAACAGTTGGCCGGAAGTTAAGGGAAATCCTGAAACCTAAAAGAAAGGTAGCACTCCTTATTCCAGACAACTTGGTGATAACAATCCAAGAGGCATATTGCAAGTATTTCGCTTATAGTAAGTTGTATAGGGCAATAAGATGTACAGTTTTGTTGCCGGATATAACGGGTAAGAGTGAACAGGAACAGGTCATCAAAGACTATCACGAAAGGTCCAATCATAGGGGAATAGATGAAACATTAGCACACCTGAAAAGGAAGGCGTTTTTCGTACACATGAAACAGGCAATTACCCAAACAATTAACAATTGTGACAGTTGTGAAATACAGAAGTACGATAGGAAACCAAACAAGATCAAATACAGCCTTACAGTTCATTAGAGAGGCCTATGGAAATAGTGCACATTGACTACACATTGATTGAGAAAAGTGTGCTAACCATAATTGACAAATTCTCGAGATACGCTTGGGGATTAAAAATCCCAGCAAAAGAAAGCGTTAATATCGTTAAGGCAGTAAAGAGTTTCATGGCCTTATTCGGGGTGCCTAAAAAGATAGTCTGTGAACAAGGAGTAGAATTCTCTTCCAACTTGTTCAAGGACTTTTGAAGGCAGTACGAATTAGAGCTACACAATACATCCTTTCAGCAATCATCGAGCAATTCTACAGTCGAGAGACTGCACTCGACGATCACAGAAATATATAGACTAATAAATGAGACAAAAAGGAAAAAGGAACTTGAAATCAGGAATGAGGAAGTCCTGGATGAGGCATTTATAACTTATAATAATGCCATTCATTCAGCGACGAAACTAACACCGCAGGAGTTGTTCACAGGGAGAACGCATAACTTCCTAAATAACGTGTCTTTTAACAACGAACACGATTATTTACAGAAGATTAATGCGTTTCAAGCAGAGCTTTATCCAAGGTATAAGGAAAAGGTTCAACAAGAAAAGAACAAAAGAATAGAGGCGGCGAATGTTGACAGACAAAGCCCGGACACAGTACAACCAGGAGACATAATATTTAGGAAAGAAAACAGGAGGGATGGAAGACAACGGTCTCACACTAACCTCTACTAAACCACAAAAAATCCATAAAGAAAAAATCAGAAGATTAATCAAACCAAATGAACAATAATTACGGGTGGTCAAGGATCATGGCCGCAGAAAGGAAAATCGAGATCCGGCCATTGCTAGGGGAAGAACCACTAGCGCAAATAAATCTACGCGCTGCAAAGATAATACAAACTCATAAAACATTGGTACAATAGACTTAAAATTCCCAAAATTTAAAAACCAATCTTCTACTTTTATAGTTTCGAGATCCACAACAGACAGACGGACAGACGGACAGACGGACAGACGGACAGACGGACAGACGGACAGACGGACATTTTATTTTTTTTTTTTTTAAATTAAAAATTACAAGAATATAAAGAGCAATAGAGGCAATAGAACAGTTGGAACGAACACTCACAGAGGTAGTTGAAGACTCGGAAACAAGGGACCTTGTTAAGGTTTTGCAAAACAAATTACAGATGATCAAGAACAGATTAGAGGCAATATGTCCCAGAAGGAGGAAAGCAAGGGGACTAATCAATGGATTAGGATCTGTAGTTAAATCCATAACAGGGAACTTAGACGCGGAAGACGCAGAAAGGTTAGAAGAGGAGATAAGGAAAATGCAGGAAGAGGAAAGGAGATTGAAGGAGAATTTGAGTTCACAAGAGAGGACAGGAGCTAAAATCACGATAATGTTTAAGAACTTGACGAAATATATAAACGATGAGCAAAGTCGAGCAATGACTTTTATTAATAATTACAAAAATGGAATCACCAAGACGTTTTTAGAGGAAGACAAGAGGATTTATAGGATAGAATATATCGATAGAATTGCGATAACAATAGATCTGATAGGGCTAAACTTGAATGAATTAGCCGAAAGCTTATTATTAGCAAAGATTGGGCTAATCTCAAAATTTATTTATGATAAACAAGAAACAGCTAGATGCATAAAAGAGTTGGAGGAGTAAGGAAGATTGTATTCAGAACAATTATGAATACCACAGATATAATTTTCTCGATAAGATTACCAATGTTTAAAAAAGGAGAGTACTACTTACAGAGAATGGTACCCTTACCAATGAATAAAACAGAATTCATATTTGCACCAGAATATGTAGTAAACAGTAAAGAAGAAATGTACTATTATAAAGATAAATGTCAGAAGATAAGGAATTTGTATACTTGTAAGAATGATAAGATTGTAAATAAAATTAATGAAGAATGTCTTAAAAGTCTGATTAGCGGAAAGGAAGCGGATTGTGAGACGAGGGATGCCGGACTCGTAACCAGGATCTTCGAACCAGAGGAGGGCTACATCGCAATTTTCAACGGAGAAAATGTAAAATTGCAAACGGACTGTGGACAGAACAGAACCCTGAATGGGTCAGCAATAATCACATTTAGCGAGTGCAGAGCCATGGTGAACAACGTCCAATATGAGGCGGTAGAGAAACTTGGTACGGCAAAACTAAAACTAGAGATACCACAAATTTTAACCTTGAAAAAGAACATGGAAGATTTGTAAACGAAACGACATGTTGTCTGTGATACTGATAATAGTATTGGCTGGGGCTTGTTTTTCTAAGCGAACGACCATTTTCACACCAGTCGCCCCACCTCCTAGTTTCGCACCAACCATTGCTCCACCTGTCACTTTCACACCAACCATCACTCCACTATGGTCGGTGGTTCAGTCTGAGGGGGAGGAGTTACCGCCTCAGTACATTCCCTCGGTGGTCCCCCACCTAAGCCCCTACGGTTGACAAGCAGCTAGAAACCAAACACTTGATTGGCAACTAAGTTGCCAGCCAAACAAACATCTCGGCCACTGCTGAATCCAAGCCCCATATATGCACCCGGTCCAATTACAAATCCATTTCGCAAGGTCAGCATATTGTACGTAAACACTAAGCTTTAAACAAAGAATTATAAAATAAAGAATTCATTCTGATCTTCAACTCGAAAACATCAACTACAAAACATTTATTTGGTCGGGCTCTACCCCGGGACAATTATTGAAGAACCTACATAAGTTAACTCGCGCAGCGTCACAACTTCCTAACTTTAAAAACACCAAAGTTATGGCATTTCTAATCGTTCAGTTATATGGCAGCTATAGGATATAGTCGGCCGATCCTTATGAAATTTGGTAGGTCAGATTGATTGGCCAAATATAAAACACATAGAAAATCCCAGCTTCCTGGCATTTCCGTTCAATCAGTTATATGGCAGCTATAGGATATAGTCGCCCGATCCCGGCCGTTCCGACTTATATACTGCGTGCAAAGGAAAGAAGGGTGTGTGCAAAGTTTTAATTCGATACCTTTAAAACTGAGAGACTAGTTTGCTTAGAAACAGACAGACGTAAAGACGGACATGCTTGTATCAACTCAGGAGGTGATCTTGATCAAGAATATATATACTTTATAGGGTCGGAGATTTCTCCTTCACTCCTTCACAAATGAAAACCATCGCAATTTCCTTTAATAGAAATCCTTATCGAGAATTAACGTTGACTCTGTTGAGCACTTTGGCCAGCTGATCCAAAGTCATCCGTTAGATGGCGCTTTGTATTGCGGTATTGTATTGCGCCATCTACCCCAATACATTGGTACCACGGGCCATTAAAGGCGGAAATATAGGCGCTAGCCAGGCTTAAGCGTTTAATGGGTTTTTGGGCGTTAGAGTGAGCGTGCCAAACTTTTATTAGGCCAATCGATAGGTATTGACGAAACAAATACATATCAATTAAATAGCATTTTATAGTTTCCGAGATCTCAGCGTTCATACGGACAGACAGACAGACGGACAGACAGTGATCCTGAACAAGAATATAGATACTTTACAGGGTCGGAAACGCTTCCTTCTACCTGTTACATACTTTTGCACGAATACAATATACCCTTTTACTTTACGAGTAACGGGTATAAAAAGACGAAATGTGATTCCCAAACCGCTAGTCAAAGGGCGAAAAAAATTATTGACAGACTCAGATGCTCGACTTATGATGTCCAAAATGCGAAAAGACAAGCTGTTAATACTAAAGGGTGCTTCTATGGCCATCAATAAAAATGTTAGCCATTGGTTAACATTGGTTATGTGTCAAGCGTAAAGAAAAGCAAACCTGCATTATCTGACAAGAACGTTTAGGGGGGTATGGTATTTAAATTATTTTTTGGTCCTTATTTTTTAAATTTTTTTTCTGAATGCACAACATTTGAAGAATATTGCGTTAAAATTTTAGATTCATCCGACTAAAACCACGACTAAAATCACGGTTTTTGACTTCAAAGTGTTACCAAAAATCCGAAAATTTAATAAAAAAAAAATTTTTTTTCTGATGATCCAGTAGGTGTTTGTGCTGTTCACCGCAAACCCTTTTTTTTGGAGGCGCCTACGAAGTTTGGCTGCGAACGGCACATTTCTTTTTTTTTCGATGAAAATTTGTAGAAAATTAGTTTAAGTGTTGTACTTTAATATCCTATTAAAATAATTAATCTGACTTTAACCGTATCGTGGGAAAAAATTCTTGAAAATAGGTCTTTTTTTAACCGAATTAACCATACCCCCCTTAAATCAAGATAAAATAAGATTAGAAACGTGTTATCTGTTCTGATGAATCCAAGTTTAACCGTTTTCAATCAGATGGAAAGCAATACTACTGGCGATTTCCCGGTGAACGTCTTCAAAGGCACCATGTAAAGCAAATTGTAAAACGGCAGAAACATAAAGGTTTGGGGATGCATCACATGGTGGCATTTTGGCCCTCTGCATTTGGTAGAAGGTATAATAATTAAAATTTTAAAAAACCAATCTTCCCAATTTTATGGATTAATGTGCTTATCCCGAAGACGAAATTGTTTTTCAACAAGATGGTGATCCAAAGCACACAGCAAAAATTGTTAGGGAATGGATTGGCAATCAACATTTTCAGCTGATAGAGTGGCCAGCGCAAAGTCCCGACCTCAATCCGATTGAAAAGCTTTGGTCAATCGTTAAGAGACGGCTCGGGCAGTACGAAGCAGCCCCAACCAACATGGCAAACCTTTGGGAACGTGTAAGAGCGGAATGGAAGCAAATCCCTGAAGGCCAAATCGCATTAATGAAGTTATTGCTAATAAGGGTTTGTGGACAAAATATTAAAATGGATTTAGTTATTTAATTTTTTTAAAACGTGCAAAAGTGAGTTTATGCAGGTTTTTTCTTTCTAACTTTTAGAATTTTTTTTTCGCATTTGTTATGAATAAAATGTTTAACATAAAAAAATTAACTTTGTTTGATCATCTCGTATCGTTTGGTTTTTATGGGCGACGAAAGTCAGTTTCGCGAACATGCACTCACTTTTGCTCGCCACTGTATATGCCCATCTATTGGATCACCATCACACCGACTTTGTAAATACATTTCAAACACATTAAAGAACATCACAACAGACTCGAACTACAACATCAAAAACTCAGTAGAATTTAAAAAAAATATCAACAACATCTGTGCTAATGAAAAATTAATATCATTTGATGTAGTCTCACTATTTCCCAGCATATTTATAGACCTTGCACTAGACAAAATTAGACAAAAATGGACAAAAATAAAAGAACATACAAATATGCCGAAAAAAATGTTTATGGAAATAGTACAATTTTGCACACAAGACAACAGATATTTTAAATTTAATGACGATATATACACACAACTAAAAAGAATGCCGATGGCATTCCAATGCTTCACCAATCATTGCAGACATAGTAATGGAAGAGCTATTAGACAATACTTTGAAAAAAATAGGACATAAACCAAGACTTTTGACAAAGTACGTGGATGATTTTTTCGAGATAGTAAAAGAAGATGAAATACAAAATACACTTGACGCTTTAAACTGTTTCAATAAAAATATAAAATTCACACTGAAACAGGAAGAAGAATGAGGACTGGCATATTTGGACTCAATAGTTCATAGACAGGGAAATATTATAAAACTAAAGTGGTATAAAAAACCAACAGCATCAGGACGAATCATTAACTTTGACTCCAGACACCCTAAAACAATGATTATTAGTAGGTTGTATAGAACGGAGGCAAACCATTTCGGACAAAATTTTTCATAAAGAAACCAAAGATGAAATAAGACAGATTTTAAAAGACAACGACTTCCCAAACTATTTAAAAGACACCAAAACATAAAACAAAAAACAAAAGGTACAGAACCTACACAATACATGTCCGTAACATATATACCAAGACTATTAGAACGCCTTAAAAAGTCAAAAATAACAATAGCACAGAAGCCCAACAATACCCTGTAGGTTATATGTAGGTTTTTTTTTTTTTTTTTTGGTTTAACAAATAGATTTAATTAACGTCGATCAACCAACTAAATGCTTATAATACGTTGGGAATAATAAAGAACAAATAACGTGAAACATAAGAGAAGTTATTAACAAATTTTATAACAAATTAACAGTAAATGAGTAATGCTTAAGGACTTGAGTCATCCTCTTGTCCAGAGATCGGCGGGGTGTCTTCGCTTCAGTCTTCGTCTACACGTCGGGCTGGCCATAATTGGATGCAGTAGGTCATTGAGGGCACCACAATTGATTTATAGAGTAACACTTTTTTGCCAAGGCTGAGCTTTCTCGTAGGCTTAAGCATCCAATTCAGCTTCCTGAGTTTAGTGCGACAGGTAGCTGCTATTCTTTGGATGTGCCTTTCCAGGTGAGCCGCTTGTCCAGGATCAGACCCAAGTTCTGCGCCTGGGGTGATTGCGGGATGGTGATATGGTGGAGTTCAATTCTAGGAAGCACCTTTCCTCTAAGAGTAAAATTGCAATGTTGCGACTTTCTTCCATTAATAGCAATATTCCACCTGTTTGTCCACTTGCAGTACAGATCCAGGAAGTCCTGGGTGATCCTTGATGCCTTGACACGGCAGGAGGAACTCACAAGAACGGCAGTGTCGTCAGCGTAGGTGGCCTGAAGTGTGCCCGGTTGTGTAGGACATGGCATATCCGAAGTGCACAGAGTGTACATAATGGGACCCAGGACGCTTCCCTGTGGAACGCCAGCTCGAGCAGTTCTAATGCTTGACCTTTCCCCTCTTACCTCGACCATAAAACTTCGATCAAGCAAGTATGATTTTAGTAAGAGGAATTGGCCGGTTGGGAGCAAGGACTTCAACTTATGGAGTAATCCAGCGTGCCAAACGCGGTCAAAGGCTTCCTTGACGTCGAGGAAAATAGCAGAACTGTATTGCTTATTTTCAAAAGCATTTCCCATGTCCCATAATGATGCCTAAACCCAAACCGGTGGTCGGGAACGGCGTCCTGCACGCTTCTTACGCCCATAATTCTACTAAGAAGTATCCTCTCGAATATTTTAGAGAAAGTGGGCAGTAAGCTTATCGGTCGGTATGACTCGACTCGACAAGGTTCTTCGGTTTTCCTGGCTTTGGTATCATCGTTATCACAGCACACTTCCATAGGGATGGAAAGTGGTGGATACGTAGCATTGAATTATAGAGGAAAACAAGAACCAGGATTCCCTATCAATGCCATCAAAACCAGGCGCCTTACTGGGATGTAACTTTCGAATATGAAGGCAGACTTCTTCTGGGCTAACATGTTGGATCGGTAGTGCATCCGGGGAAGGAACATTAAGAAAGGCCAGTGTTTCTTCAACATCTTCGGACTCGCGAGGTCAAAAGGCTGAAAGCGTTTCTCTAGTTCGTCCGCAAAAGCTAGAGAAATCTCTGAGTCAGATCTTCACCATGTGTCGTCAGCTTTTTTTATGGGGATCTTTCAAAGAGGCTGTCGTTTCATATTCCGTGTACATTTCCAAAGGTTGAAGCCGTACGATTTGGTGGGATCCGCGTTGAGGAGCATTTCAAAATATTCGCGCTTGGTTTGGTACAGAAGTTTTTTATGATCATCTTCGGCACGACGATATGAACTTTTGTCGACTGGATCTTGAGATCTCATATATCTACGACGTAGGGATCTTTTGAACCTTACGAGTTCCATTACCTCAGGTTTTAAAAGAGCCTGAGGTGGGTTGGAAGGGTTTGGGACTTGTCCTCAGGTTGAGGACTCGGCAGCGATATGAATATTCCGGACAAACATCTCCACAGCGTCGTTGATGTCCTCAAGAGAGCTTAACACCATATTGAGGTTAACAAGCCGGTTGACTGCTGCTTGAAAGCGAGGAAGGCTCGCATTTCGAGGAAGGATGCGCGGCCTGGAGCAAATTTTTTGCGCAGGGACTCTGAATTTGATGATCAATGGAATGTGATAAGAGCTAAGCTCAAGACTTTCTGTAATGGAAAGACACTCAGACCGTATCCCGCCGTATACAGCAAAGTCAATGGCTGTTGGTGTTCTTCGGCTATATGGATAATGCGTAGGCCCTCCGGTTGCAAGTACCTGGACATTGGATCTTTGAACAAGGTCTGCGAGAGCTCTTCCGCGGGTGGTTGAGTTTCGAGGCCCCCACAGACGGTGGTGAGCATTCCAGTCCCCTGCGATTATGAAATTTGATCCCAGATCGTCAAAGAGCTTTTCAAAGTCGTCAGCAGAACATTGAAAGTTTGGTGGACAATATATAGACGCAATAGCTGTCTCGCCAAGGTCGGTTTTGACTTTGACTGAAACACATTGAACATTTTGACTTTGTAGACTATAGAACTGGTAACATTGTAGACAGGATTTTATTATAATTGCAGAGCCACCGCGTTTTCTATCGGCAGGATGAGTTGCTTGATAAATATCATACTCGTGCAATTTGTAGTATGACCTTGAGCAAAAGGGTGTTTCACTAACCAGCATAATATCAATATTATGACTATGCACAAAGAGCTCCAGCTCAATGCCTTTGTTGGCAAGACCGTCGGCGTTCCACACACCAATGCTAAGGCCGATTTGACTCATGCTTGTGTTACATTAACTGGGTGAGATCTAGCTAATGATTGAGCTGTTCCTGGAGTATTTTGGGGTAACAGTCTTGTGACAAGTCCCATCATCGACACCATCATTTGGAATAACTTGTCGATCTGAGCAACTAGGACCGACATTCTTTCGTTGGATTGCAGAAACATTTGTTCTTCATTGCTGGTCGTTGATCAATCGCAGCGGGTTGCGTCGGTGATGTTGACGGAGAGACTGCTGCTGGTGATCCGGCTGTTGTTGTTGTTGAGGAGCCAGTTGTTGCTGTGATGGCTGCTGCTGCTGTCGGCGGTGCTTTTTGATGCTGACTCTGCATCCTGTTGTTGTTGCTCAGTGGAGGAAACTGTTGACTCTGTGGAAGAGTCATAGGAACTTTTTGAGACTGGAGACTTCTAACTTAACCACGGACTGCGTTGGCATAGGAGATTGGATTAAGATCATTTTTAGGAGTTATCTGTTTTGGGAACGGTGCTGCGATGGGATGTGACATTTTTCCGTCGATTAGCAATCTGCTGATATACGACACAGCCTTTATAGCTAACTGTATGGTTTCCGCCACAGTTAACGCATTTGACAGGGTGAATATCTTTTAAGCAGGCCTCCACACCGTGTCCAAATGCTTGGCACCGGTGACATTGAACGACATCATCCTTTTTGTAGGGGAGTTCAACTTGAACCCTTTGCCGACAATGTGTCTTAATCTCATGGATGTCTTTGTTATTTGCCGCCGGTTTTAGTTCAACAAAAACCAGGTTGACGAACTTGGTTTTGTCAAAGCGACTTCTAGGTCTATTGACAAATCGAACCGTGTGTCCAGCCGAGATAATACTTTCCTTAATATTTCATCCGGGACGGAAGGATGGCCACCACGGATGACTACACGATAGGATCTATCTTTTTTCAACTGCCAGGAATGGTATGGCACTTTTTTAAGGGTAAGGGATTTTGTTATAGCTCTGTATGCATCTGAATCTGCAACTATAATGGAAACAGTGTTGTTGGGATGGCATTTGAGGGAGTATTTGGACGGGTCAACAATCTTGTCTGTGGACCTAATAAGTCCGTTCAGGTTCTCACAATGATCAACCACAATTGAGGGTGGTTTGTGGGAGGGAATTTGTTCCTGGCTGCCAGATGGACGGCTGGGATTCTTGTTGTTGTTTCCGGTATTGTTGCCAACTTAGGTGTGGACAACGTTGTTGTTGCTAGGGTTGTTGGTAGAGCTGTTGCCGTTGCTGATGTTGCTGCTGACCTTTTTTAAGCCGGTGGAAGTACTGGCTTTTTCAGAATCATTGGGGCTGACCGTATGAGGAAGTTGGACGTGTCCCATGTCTGTGTCCGTGTCCGACAGTTCTGAGAATCGGTTGGCCGATACATTCGTTTTTGGGGAATTGGAATTTCTCAGAATTTTGGTGATTGGTGATGCTGAATTCGATGATCTTGAGTCAAGACCGCATTTGTTGTTAGCCGATCTTGTCTGACGATGGTGCAATGTTGTACGAGGGGGAAGTATATGGAAGTCTAGCTTGCCTTAGTACCTCTTTCGTTTTTTGTTAATTTCGCGCCACAATCTTACTGATGTTTAAGTGATCTTCCGAAAGACCAGACATTATAGGTATTATGCACTGCTTTACCGACTTCTTGAATATTCAGGCCCTTTACCTGGATTCCGGAAAGTGTGAGCGTAGCCTAGTGGGCAAGGCGTAGGTCCCGCAGTTGGGCGGAACCCAGCTCACACCCTCCAAAAGGCGAATGAAATTCAAATTTATTTTTTTATTTTGTTGGGAGAAAGTTATTAAGATCAAAATAAAATTCGAATTCGAATTTGGACAAACTAGCGGAGTTTTGCACTTGACTTTAGAAGTCGGATGCACAAAAGAAATGAATTTTTCAACTGAGATGGACTTGTCCATAGAGTCCTCACAATGAAATTCGCAGCGATAGATAAACGCGTCTGCACTCCACGAAAGCATGATCGAGATTGATATATGTGGGAAAAACTAAATTCAAACTACAAACTCGATTATCACAACACAGATCAGGCAGATTAAGATACCAAGATTAAAACCAGCGATCACTCCCCAAATTTTGAAGCAACGATTATTTTCGAAAAAGAACAACATTACAGAAAACGCTGTATCATAGAAATGTTTTAACAAACACACCCACAAGCATAAGACTGAACTACAAAACAGACGTTGAAAATTGTCTTCATATTTACAGACACTTACTTAAATAAAAACAAGAGAGAAAGCTATAGTCGAGTGCATCGACTATTAGATACCCGTTACTCAGCTATTGTATTGCGCCATCTACCCCAAGACATTGGTACTACGGGCCATCTTCTAGCTTTTATAGTTTCCGAGATCTCAGCGTTCATACGGACAGACAGACAGACGGACAGACGGACATGGCTAGATCGACTCGTCTAGTGATCCTGAATAAAAATATATATACTTTATATGGTCGGAAACGCTTCCTTCTACCTGTTACATACTTTTGCACGAATACAATATACCCTTTTACTCTACGAGTAACGGGTATAAATAGTAATAATCTCCACGTCTGAATTTAAAAATGTTGTTTTTCATTGTCTAAATTTATGTTATTCTTATGTGTTTTATGTTGTTTTTAGTTGCCCTAAAATATATTGGAAAAAAATAAATAATAAAATATAAAAACTTGTTCAATTTTTTTCAATTGTTGACCTCGAGCCGGATAAACTTCAACACAATTACGCTTTTAATTTTGTCAAAATCGGACCACAATATCATATAGCTGCTATTGAAACGATGGCAAAATGCGGGGCAAAATCGACATAGCTGCGTTGTTTTTAGTAATATAGGCATAGAAATCGAAGTGTATTCGGCTTGCCGAAGTTAGCTTCCTTTACATCAAATGCCTTCCCGAAATTCAACGGGAAAATTTAAATTCTGAGATATCGAAAATTTAAAAAAGTTACTAGAAGCCTCGTATATCGATGAGGGATTATCAGCCGAACCCTGATAAATTTAGCAATAATGAAGCAATTAACACAATCGTTAAAAAACTAAAAACAATCCTAGAAGCAGGAAATTTTTTCAACTACGAAACAAGCAGTCACAAAGTATATACAAAGTAGTACTGAAAAGACTGGCGGTTTAAATTAAATAATGTACATCGGAAGAGGTCAACTACAGAGGTAATTATCGCGGTGGAGGATATGGCTGAGGTTACTTCCAAAACAATGGTTTTTACCGAAACAATGGGTATAACCAAAATAAAGGTTACAACCAAAACTTTAATAACTGAAGTTATATAAGAATCAAATATAAAGCACTATAGCCAATTTTAATAAAACTTTTAACCGCATTTTAAACACATCCGATACCAATAAAATTATAAACGTTAACCAACTCGATTATGAACCATTAAAAAACAGAATGTTACTTTAGAAAAAAATAAGTCCTATCCAAATTAACAAAAAATTTTCCTAAAATGTATAAAAGCATCCTCACTTAATTATACACCGAATTTGTTGATATATTCGGAATATAAAACGGAACCTTAAGGATGACGTTCCAGTCTATATAAAAATCTACAAAACACCCCATAGCCAAAAAGAGGAAATTGATTAACAATACAAAAATCTAATTAAAGATGGCATAGTAGAACGCTCAGTATCAGAATACTACGCTGGGGATTGGTTATTGATTACCGACAAATAAATAAAAAGTTATTGGCAGACATATTCCCGTTACCACGAATCGATGATATACTCGATCAACTTGGTAGAGCTAAATTCTTTTCATGTCCGAATCCCGTCAGATTACTAGGGAATAAAAATAGCCCCTAATTTTTGTCTACACGAGCCCTTTCGCGTTCTATGTAATACTTATAACAACCTTTATCATCTAATTTGCATTTCCACTTCTATCCCGTTATTAAAAACTAATATTTTAACTCATTTGCGTTTCTCTTAATTGTGCCTTTTATTTTCACTTGTGTCTTGTCTCTATTTAATTTATGTATTTTCCTCGCGAACTCGCATTTTTTGCCCAAATTAATAATAGGGCCCGCGCGTAACAAGCACGTGCTTGGTGTCGTTGGGCCACTTGTTTGTACTGCTCGTAGTGCATCAACGTCCATCAGATAGAATTAATTTCAAAGAATGATGACACTAGCCTTAACTCAATCACCTGATGGGGTAGACCTTCCAGTAGCATATGCCTCACGAACATTTACAAAAGGCGAAAGTAATAAATCAACTACCGAAAAGGAATTAACAGCAATACATTGGGCTGTTAATCATTTCAGACAGTGGCAAACCCTTTACTATTAAAACAGACCATAAACTTTTAACAAAAAAAATAGATTTTCAATAAAAAATCCAACTTCCAAATTAACGAGAGTAGAGTACCTTAAGGGAAAAAACAATTACGTGGCTGATGCCTTATCAAGAATAAGCATCGAAGAATTAAAAGACCTAAATAGACAAATACGAAAAGTCACTACGAGACTTCAAAGTAAAGAGTTTCACAAACAAATTTGGATTTGCAATAGCAACCGACAGCTTCTAAGCCCAATATATTTGACGTTAATGTTGAAATAAGTAGTGACCTTGCATTTAACAATATCGAAATGTTCTCTAAGAGAGGAAAAAAGTTATATGCAAGATCATATGTTAATAATCTGAATACCAAGGGAATATTCGATTTATATCCATTTTTCCAAAGACTTGAAAAAACAGCCGGTATAAAAAAGATTAGCCAACTTTATATGGCACTTTAAAAATATGATCACTAAAATACTAACAATTATAAGAGTAGCGCTACTCCAGCCAGTGACGATAATAAATAAAGAAAAAGATAAAGTAGATATACTGTCTACACTACATGATGATTCAATACAAGGCGGACATACAGGCATAACTAAAACGCTAGCAAAAATAAACCTTAATAAACCTTAATATTGGAATAATATAACACGCGACTTTTCGAACCACGTAAATAAATGCCCTAAATGCCAAAAAGCTAAAGCTACCAAACATACCAAAACTCCCTTGACAATAACAGAAACACCTTTAAATGCATTTGGTAGAGTGTTAGGCGATACGATCAGTCCATTACCTATATCAGATCAAGGCAACAAATATGTAGTTACTCTAATCGAAATACCTTGTTACCATTCCCATACCTGACAAAAGTGCCAAAACAGTAGCAACAGCTATATTTGAATCTTTTATTCTAAAGTATTCTATTAGGTAGAAAGTATAAGAGAAACGGATAACATAACAATTTCAATATAGAAAATAACAAGCAAATAGTGCATAAGGATAGATTAAATATCTTTTTTTCTATTCATTAGTATGGCCATACATAAGTTTAAAAATATTAATATATATATAAATATAAATATAAATATATATCTATTTTTTCTGATTCGAAACAAAAAATAATAAAACAACATTTTTATTAAATATTTATACATTTTTCCAATTTTTTTATATTTTAATCAAACGATATTTTTCAAAAGGAGGGAGATGTAGTATCCATATATCGTTGTAACGGGTACCCACTTTACCCACTGTATGACAACACTGTGTTACAAAGCACTTGCGTAAACGTAATCGCCCGGTCGTTAAACTCAAACGCCCGTCTGAAACACGATCACCCAAAATGCTCCTCAGAGCCCAACATATGGGAAGTGCAAGTGTCAGCATATTCTTATGGCCTGACCGCACAAACAGACGACGGCTGCATGTAAACCTCTCTCGCGTTCTCGCCATTACCAGCTATATTTATGAGCATAGATATTCCCAAGTATATGGCCGCTGCCGGCGTAAGCGTGTAGCGAGCCACTAGACCAGGGGTGCTCAAAATTGCCTTAAGACAGTGCCCTTAACAACTCAAATAAAAAAAACACACGCACAGATATATCCACGCCGTTTTATTGCTGCAAGATGAACACTGAGAGAAAGAAAACACGTTTAATTCTTACAATAATGATTTAAAATATCAGTCCCTAAAATATTTATTTTCAGCCAACAAAATCTTGTGGCAAATAAGGCATTGCTTTTCAAATTTAAAATTTATTGCGGAGCACTAAAATGTTGATTAATTTTACCGACACTAATCGAATAAAATGCACTCGTCCACAATAAACAAAAATAAAAAGTTCTATCAAAAAAAGTGTCAGTGTAGAGTCGAGAATAAGACAACAACAATTTACATTGTGAGTTGAGCCGAAACAAATGGAATTGTTGTTGGCTTGGCTCGCTCTCATCTATTACGGACAGCGACACAAAGAATAATGCAAGATAGGCGAGTGACCGCAGGCATGCTTTGTGACTTTACAAAAACAAATGTTACCCGCGTACTTATGAGCAATAGTCATTAAGTCACCATTAACTGTAAACTCAAAGAATAAAAAAGTCAATATGACCCGCTGGTCTAAGACAAAAACTATACGATGAACACCAACTTGTGATGAACATCTCGAGGGATTCAAATAACAACAGCCTCCGGTAAAGATATCTGCCGGGTTATCTTTACCCGGAACATGTCGCCAAAAAATATACTACATATGACTTTGTCTGCAAAAATGTTCAGAGTTGATGAGTGAATTTTAAGCTAGTGGAATATGGCGGTCGAAGCAGTCCAAAAGTAGTTTCTAGTAGTAGGTTCTAAACGAGGAGAGTTTTGAGCTTCTGTGCGAGCTACTCTTGAATTTGAGACAATAATCAAACTGATAAAGTTGCCATTAATATTGACAACATCAGAAAGCGTAATTGGAAAAATCGAATTTGTTGAAAAGTTGTTGTATTGGTCAGAATGTGTCCCACCACCTTATTTGAAGATCCATGGGTATAGAGCTATCACAATCACATTAATCGTGTTCGAGATTTTTGCGGCGAACAAGGACTGGCGCAACTACATAGGTCTAGCAAATCGTAAAGGTTTGTAACTACTGATACAATGCTGAGCTT
Source organism: Drosophila carrolli (assembly GCA_018152295.1). Taxonomy (NCBI): domain Eukaryota; kingdom Metazoa; phylum Arthropoda; class Insecta; order Diptera; family Drosophilidae; genus Drosophila; species Drosophila carrolli. The sequence continues at coordinate 13,478 of JAECXJ010000051.1, read as the reverse complement.
GGTCAAATGTGTCACGGTTGTAAGGTCAAATCTAAAAAGGAAAACATCTTCAGATGGCTGCCACGTTCATCACATCATTGCTGTATTCTGATTTTGTAAAACTATTGCTAAGCTTCCATTTTGTAATTTCAAAGCCAAGATTTCAGTACTTCAGATGTCTCGACCTTAAAGTCTTTAGAAGTGTCAGCTCCAGAAGCGAAATCTTTGAACTTAAAGCCATCAAGAGTGTCAGCTCCAGAAAGGAGATCTTTGAGTAGAAGATCGTTCATTACAACAGAAGATCCGATGGAAAATGACTACCTGACTTCCATAAGTAACGTTGCTTGATTCAAACATTTGGAGTGGATCAAGATTTTTTATTGGAATCGACTGAAACCGTCGTTCTCCCAATGAGATAAGAAATTGAGGATACATTTTCATAACATCAGCTGTAAGCGAAAAAGGTGATACGACAATAATGAAAGAATCGAATCCTGTTGTATAGTTGGTCCCACAGTTAATATTTCGAAAGCTCACAAAGCCTCCAACAAAAAATTGAAACTTTAAAAAGTCTTAAGCCGAGGTTTAATGAATCACTTCCTCCTTTAATATAACGGAGTTTCTTTTTAACCTTTGCACAGATCGGAACCGGTCTTCGGCTAGTTAAATAATAAGTGACATTTGCGTAATATTAAAAAATAGCCACATATTTTTCTATTCCAAATTAAAAACCATTTTGTTTTTTAAACATATTTAAAGGAAAATATTTAATTATATATGTATAGGTTTGTATGTACATTTCTGAATGTGGAATTGTGCTATTAGAATCTCAGAATTAAAAAATATTATTATAATATGTTAGGTTCTAAATCAAAGCTAATATTATAAAACTCATTAATATATACAAGAGTTAAATATATGGACCAGGAACGTTTATTCCTGTATACTCACCTCTTTTTTATAAGTCCAGCGATTAGAGCTCTCCTTGCTGTGGTTGAGCATCTAAAGGAAAGACAAATGTAGAACTATAATGTGCATTTGCTTATTAAAAGACCGGTGGCTTTATAATCAGTAATTTTTGATTAAGTTAATATTTTTTGGTCTGACATTTGGTATTCTGTATGCACTTTTTCATTTGGTAGGGTTTTCAGCGCTTTTGCTATTTACATTTTAAGGCATATAGTCTTTATGGTAAGTAACTTTCATATTGATGATTACTTTCAAGGCCTCGTCCGAAGGTCCAGCCCGTAGGATTCTTGGCCTCACGACCCTCGCTCCTCGACCAATCACGACAGAATTCGGCTGCGGCCTCGCCCGAAGGTCCGGCCTGTAGGATTCTTGGCCTCACGACCCTCGCACCTCGACTAATCACGACAGAATCCGGCTGAGGACCCGCCTGAAGAACCAGCCCGTAGGATTCTTGACCTTACGACCCTCGCTTCTCGACCAATCACGACAGAATCCGGCTGCGGCCTCGTCCGAAGGTCCAGCCCATAGGATTCTTGGCCTCACGACCCTCGCTCCTCGACCAATCACGATAGAATCCGGCTGCGGCCTCGCCCGAAGGTCCAGTGAAATTTTCCGTCAAGAAGGGACTTAGTGTTTCGAAGTCACCATCGGGCTGGAATACCCCCCTCGAGCGGATAGACGTAAGTCTCCGGGATAATCAATTGAAAACCATTGTTCCCCGCGGACATTACTCTCTAGCCCAGTGTCTCAGTGATTTTACAAATTTCTTGTAAAAGGTCCTCTGGATCCGGCTGAGAGTTGTATCCCGGCCAGAGAGCATCCTTACAATATGCATTGCATACGGCGAAATGAAATGTACCAGAGGCCTTTATTGATCATGGAAAGCCTCCCAGTGGTGAGAGTCACACAACATACCCATTATTTATTGCAGAAGCCCTATTTGGATTCATCACATAATAGCGTAAACGCATGAAAAGCGCTTGAAAAGCGCCTGAAAAGCGCGCGGAGAGGACTATTAGACTTGTTTAAGGAAGATAACCTACCGGATATGAGTTGACCAATGGGACGATTCATTACGACCTTTTTCTGACCGCTTTTAGGTAGCTCACATCAAAACTGTCTGAGATTGGGGTCGGCAAGGTGTATTGCCAGAACTATGTTCCGCCTTATCGCCTAGCCACCGTTATCGCAGGCTCCCAGAATTCTATGTCTGGCATTCGCAGACTTTTTTTTATAATCTTGCTCTTATTTATTGACTTTTCTCTTTACGAGACAAATAATAAGTGTATCAAATCTTTCACACTGACTTAACTAACAGTCATATTGACAGGTACAGAACACTTTTGCTGGGCCCTGAATCCTTTTGCTGGGTTGGAAGGTCCTTGCATCGCTACCGGGTTTTGCTGGAAACCCGAGTCAATCCCCAATTGAGAGAATTTGGGTGCGCAGATAGCTTTTCTTTGTAAGACACATTTTTTTTCTTAATTTCGTCTTTTACTGCGAGGATGCCAAGGTCTCTGTATATGTTTTCGCTGTGAACATACCATGGTGCCCAGTGATAGTTCTCAGGATTTTTAATTGTGGGCGCTGTATAATGTCTCTGTTGCTGCTGCTGGCGTTCCCCGACAGCTGGGACCCATATGTCCAGATGGGCTTAAGAGTTGAGTTGTAGAGCAGGATCTTGTAGTCCTGGCATAAAGGTGATTGAGCGTGTATAACCCAGTGGAGTTTGCTGGCTTTTAGTTTTAAGTGCAGCTTCATGCATTCAATGTGTCAACGTCAGGTTAATCGTTGGCTTGGAGATCTGCAAACCGTTAAAAAAAAGCGGAGGGCACGTTTGTCTAATAAGAGTAAGCCAGTCAGATGGCCACCTTTCCACTACAGCAAGTTGATCAGCGAGTTGGATTGTTGCTCGAATTGGGCACCTGAAGCGACTCAGGATCGCAGTACGTGGACGTTGGACAGATGGCGCTCCTTTGCCCAGACTGTTTCCCTTTTAGGTGGTTTCTATGGGCCCCTCCTGAAATTGTATATGTAGGAGATAAAGGGTCAGGTTCTTCGGTCATTATAAATTAGGGATTCTTTCAGTACACAGCGCAGCGAGTCGCAATGGTTTTTCTCAACACTCAATACTTTTATATCAATCTGTATGTCTTCCGCCCAAGCTCAATCGTCTGGATATCAATTCACAGATCATCAACGGTTAGTTTAGCAGGCTAATTACACACAAATTAGAGTACAACACTCCCTTCTGCATAAACTCAACCATTTGGATACCACTTCGCTTATAACACAGTATCAGACTCTTGTCTCACATTTGCGACGCTACGCACTACTGTGCCACTTGACCTACGACACACGATTGCAATGTATAAGCTTAGTCCTTGTGTAAAGCTTCACCTGCAACTTTCCTAGGTCGCAGATCTCCTTACGTACCATACGTACGCCTTTTTCGACGTCGTCAAGGTCTTTCATCAACTCACAAGGCTCTCGCTCATTAGGTAAACTAAATACACTATCATGTGGATACTTATACATTCGCTTATTAGTTAATGACTTTAACATACCATCGAGCAATTCAACTAAAACAAATGGTCCTTTGAATTTAGGGTCTAATTTCGTTTGGTGTCGTTTTTCGCTTTTTAATAACACATGATCGCCTATCTTATATTTAATCAACTCTTGCCTTATCATACTCCGCGTTCTTATCAAAATTCTCCTTAAACTTTTCTCTATCATCAGTTTGTACAATAATGTACTCCTTTTCGTCCTTCTTACCACTCAAATTTCCACTTCTATCGATATGTATGTAAAGGGTTAAGGCAGAAGAGCACAGCTAGTATACAACTCCCTCGTTGTGAATGGTATTCAGCAATCTAGAGAACAGCTGAATGAGAAACCGGAGAAGGAATTACGACGGAGATTCATTCGCAGAAGGAAGTCGTAAGAAGCGGTCGCAAAGTTGCCTAAAGTTGCCTTCAGTTGCTCAACGTACTGTTAATTTAAATATACCAATTATAATACCAACTTTACATTTGGGGGCTCGCACCGGGTCTGAGATAACCAAATAAGTGAAAGAAATTAAAAGAGTTACGCAGAATAAGAAAAAACACTAAGTAGCCAAGTTGTGAAATTCAAAGACAAGTCTCACCATTCAATCATAAATGACGCGTCGAACGCCAGCAAAAAAGAAGCAAGAAAATCAAGATCTAAAAGAGGTGGAAGAGGATCAGAACGAGACAATGGGTGAGGAAAACAGTCGAATGGATGTTGCTGAGATGAAAAAGCAAATGGATGGTATACTTCAGTTGCTCTCTTTAAAAATTCAAATTGACGAGAACACAAGTACTTACGTTAAACCGCAACATGATAATTTCGAAAAAGTTGTTAACGATTTTGACGGTCAAGCAGTTAAGCAGTGGTTCGACATTTTTGAACAAAATGCAGACGCATACGAGCTCACATTTAAACAGATGTATGTGCAAGCAAGAGGAAAGATGGCTGGCACTGCTAAATTGTTTTTACAATCTGTGTGTGTGAGTGACTACAACGAGCTGAAACGCGTTCTTATTGATGAGTTCGCTAGCAGCGCCAACAGCGCGGACGTGCATCGCCAGCTACAAAACAGGAAGAAACAAAAGAACGAAACATTTCACGAATACATATTACAACTACGGCAGATTGCAGGAGCAGGTAATGTGGAGGAATCAGCGATTCTGCGGTACGTTGTAAACGGACTAGTTGATATGAAGAACGAGTACAAGGCTATTCTTTATTCGTGCAAAACTTTTAAATCACTCAGAGAGCAGTATGGCATCATAGAGCAGCTGGACGACAAGCCTCGTAGTTCCTGGAATAAGAGCGGTGCATCAACGAAAGAAGACCAGCGAAAGAAAGAATTTTGTTTCAAGTGTGGTTCAGCAGAGCATAAAATCAAAGATTGCCAGTCTCCGACAAAATGCTTTAAGTGCAATGAAAATGGTCATATGTCCCGAGATTTTCCTCTAGTTACAAAAAGTGTTCGCAAGGTTGTTGATCAAAGCCGCAGCAAGGTGATCTCTGTAAATGGTGTGGACATTGAATGCTTAATCGATACAGGATCGGACTGGTGACAAGGAATGTTGATGAAAAGATAGAAGACATAGAAATTTATAAAAGTGTATCATTGTTAAGCGGTCTGGGTCTTTACAGCCGATGTTCTTGCTGACCAGTTTTTCACACAACAAAAGTTTTTGGTCGTGCCTAATAACGTGATCGACTGTGGTGCTTTGCTAGGACATGATTTTACCAGGAAGTTTTCATTATGCATCGACGACTATGGCTTTAAGTTGACGGGCCTAAGTGCTGAACAGAAAGAACCAAGTATCCTTGCCTCAGATGTGTATAACATTGTAGAAGCATCTAACTTGTTTACTGTTGCTCCCCCGTACGTAGAATCAGTGACCAAACTCATCGAAGAAGTCCAGCAGATACCACCAGTAACTTTGAAGCAATGCCCAGTCGAACTGAGGATCACTCCGGATGGCGTAATAAAACCATTTCATCAGTCTCCATCTCGTCTGTCCGTAAACGAAGCAGAGGCAGTAAAGAAGCAAGTTGATGAATGGTTGGCCCAAGGAATAATACGTAAGTCAGCATCAAACGTAGCCAGCAGAGTCGTCGTAGTCAAAAAGAAAGACGGTACGCTTCGAATTTGTATTGACTATAGAAAACTAAATAGTATGGTATTGGCAGATCGTTTTCCAGTGCCCTTGATGGAAGAGGTACTGGAAAAATTACAAGAGGCTTCCATTTTTTCTACGCTCGATCTGGAGAACGGTTTTTTTCACGTTGCAGTGGAATTTTTTTTTTTTAAAAAAAAATTTTTTTTTTTTTTTTATAAAACTTTTTTTTTTAAAATTTTTCCGGCTTTTTTTTTTTTATTTTTTAATTAAATTTTTCAAAACTTTATCAATGCGACGTATAATTATATAATATATAATTATATATGCACCCACTGCTGACGAGTGTATGAGCAAAACAAGACGTGTATTGGAGACAGCAGTTCAGTTTGGGCTAAAAATTAAATGGAAAAAATGTAGCTTTATGCAATCCCGCATACACTTTTTGGGACATAGCGTGGAAAATGGACGAATATGGCCAGGCGAAGAAAAAACATCAGCCGTAAACAGATTTAAAACTCCAAGAAACATTAGAGCGGTACAGTCATTCCTTGGACTAACAGGTTTTTTTAGAAAATTTATTCCAGGTTATGCAAATATTGCTCGACCGTTGACCAATCTTCTAAGAAAGGACGTCGAATTCAAAATAGGAAGTCCAGAGCTGCAGTCACTTCAGGAGCTTAAGAAGATTCTAACCAACGAACCGGTGCTAAACATATACTGCAGAACAGCACATACTGAGCTACACACGGATGCCTGTAAGGATGGTTTTGGGGCAGTCTTACTTCAGATGTTTGAAGGACAACTGCACCCTGTATATTTCTGGAGTAAGAAGACGACAGCTTCAGAGGCCGAGCGACACAGCTATATCCTCGAGGCAAAGGCGATTTATTTAGCGCTCAGGAAGTTTCGACATTACCTCATGGGCATTCACTTCAAACTCGTCACGGATTGTTCAGCGTTTAAAGACACTACAAGAAAAGACGATATTCCTCGCGAAGTTGCAGCATACGTGATGTATCTTCAGGATTTTAGCTGCGATGTTGTTCACAAGCCAGGAGAAAAGATGAAGCACGTGGATCACTTGAGCAGGCATCCACAGTTAGTCAGGATCGTCACAGCAGAAGTAGCAGCCCGTATTAAGAGCATACAACAGAACGATGAGTACATCAAGGCGATTCTCGTAATCCTCCAGGAACGTCCATACCAAAACTTCAAGATCAAAGGAGATATCCTCTACCGTACAGTCGATGGAAATGACCTTATAGTTGTCCCGAAATCCATGGAGAAAGAAATAATTCGAGAGTCACACGAAGTCGGCCACTTTGCAGTACAGAAGACCGTTCATTCCGTAAAGCAACAGTTTTGGATCCCTCATTTGGAGCGGAAGGTAACGAATTTTATTGCCAACTGTATTAAATGCATTATTTACAGTAAGAAGTTGGGAAAGCAAGAAGGTCTCCTCCACTGCATAGCCAAAGGAGATGTTCCACTGCATACGCTACATGTGGATCACTTGGGGCCGATGGACACTACTTCGAAGCAGTACAAATATATTCTGGCAATTGTAGATGGCTTCGCAAAATTTGTTTGGCTTTACCCCACGAAAACGACCGGATGCGAAGAAGTCATCAGGAGATTTACCGAATGGTCGAATGTTTTTGGGTTTCCGAAACGAGTTGTCAGCGATCGAGGAGCAGCCTTTACATCTGGTGTGTTTGAAGAGTGGCTGAATAGCAACAAAGTGGATCACGTATGCTCAACTACTGGAGTTGCTCGTGGAAACGGCCAAGTCGAGCGGATTAACCGATCGATTATCGCTGTCATCGCCAAAATGTCTACTGAAGAACCAAGCAAGTGGTTCAAGTATGTGCCTCAGGTGCAAAAGGCCATAAACTCACAAGTGCATTGCTCAACAAAGCTTTCACCCTTTGAGCTTTTATTTGGCACAAAGATGTACAGCCAGGCAGAGGAGCGTTTGCATGAGATTTTAAATGAGGAGTTTGTTTCCCAATACAACCTTGAGCGAGACTTAATGCGACAAGAAGCAAAGAAAAACATTGAAGCTGCTCAACAAGTATACAAGCGAAACTACGACAGGGGGCGGAAGCAAGCTCACATCTATAGGTTGGGTGATCTCGTCGCAATCAAGAGGACTCAATTCGTTGCAGGAAGAAAGCTAGCAAGTCCATACTTAGGACCATACGAAGTCGTTCAAGTTAAGCAAAACGGGCGGTACAACGTCCGCAAGGCAGCTCAAATAGAAGGACCCAATTCCACAAGCACCAGCTGCGACAACATGAAGCTATGGCGGTTCATATATGATAACGACGATGAATTTGTTTCATCTGGGTCAGATGAAGATGAGCAGGAGGGCCGAGTGTAAAGGGTTAAGGCAGAAGAGCACAGCTAGTATACAACTCCCTCGTTGTGAATGGTATTCAGCAATCTAGATAACAGCTGAATGAGAAACCGGAGAAGGAATTACGACGGAGATTCATTCGCAGAAGGAAGTCGTAAGAAGCGGTCGCAAAGTTGCCTAAAGTTGCCTTCAGTTGCTCAACGTACTGTTAATTTAAATATACCAATTATAATACCAACTTTACATGTATAGTATCTAAACTTTCGGTATGGGGTGTAACTCTGCTTGTTTTTTGCCTGACGCTGATTTCGACAATTTACATGTCACACAATTTTCTACAAATTTCCTGTCATATTTCGTCATGCCCTCGAACCAGTACTGCTCGTATACCTTATCTAATGTCTTTTGCCAGCCTAAGTGCATTATGATCTCGTGAATGTGGTTGATATCAGACCATCTAAATGCCCTCGGAATAATGGGCAAACATCGTGTCTTGCCATTCCTTCGAACGATACGATGCAACAAACTTTTTCTAACCTCATACGTGTTCGACAGCTCTTTCTGCATTTCGTCACTATTTAAATCGGTTATGATTTTCGATATATTCTCATCGCGCTGCTGTTCGGATACTAACCAGTTGGGAGTTATAGTTGCCAAGTCAACTCGTACTTCCACAACTTTGCTTGTATTTGTCTGCGCTACTACGGTGACAGGATTTCTTGATAAACAATCAACATGACCCATTTGGCTACCCTTGCGATATTCTACCTGGAATTCGAAAGGCTGCATGAATGACCACCATCGATGCACTCGCGGGGTCAATACCGCTTTATCTTGACTCGCATTGATGGAATTCCAGTCTGTGTATACAGTAAACTTTCTACCACTGAAATAATGGCGAAAGTGTTTGATAGCATTAAACACAGCCAATGTTTCGAGTTCATACTAGTGGTATTTGGATTCCGCTAACGTAGTGCATTTACTGTAATATTCAACTACCCTACGTTTGCCTTCTACCTTATGTATCAACATAGCGCCATAACCATTGGCACTTGCATCCGTATGTAATTCGATTGGAAATTTGGGATCAAAAATAATTAGTACAGGGTCACTTGTAAGCACTTTAATGATTTTTTGACGAACTTCCTCATGTTGTTCCTTCCATTCGAATTCATTTAATTTTGAAGTTAGTTGGCTTCATTTCTTCGGAAAATCGGGGGACGAATTGCCTGAAATAGGATGCTAGGCCTATAAACTGTCTAATCTGTGTGACTGAAGCTGGTTTAGGAAGTTGAGATAGTGCTAGGATTTTTCGGGGTTTGGGCTTTATTACACCCTCCTTTATGACAAAACCTTAGTACTCTATCTCTGTAAGTAGAAATTGACATTTTTTTACATTGAATGAAAACCCTGACTTTGACAACACGCTTAACACTACTTCCAATCTCTCGTATGCAATTCTTTAACCTAAAAAAATTCTTATTGACCCTCCGTGGTCACAAATGCAGTTCTTTCAACGGAATCGGGGTGTATAGGCACTTGGTAGAAACCACTGGCCATGTCTAAGCTAGAAAAATATTTTCCGCCTCGCAAGCGTTCCATCTGGTCTGAGATTAATGGTAGGGGGTACCTATCTGACACTGTGTTTGCGTTTAGCTCCCAATAATCGATACGGAGCCTATCACTACCGTCTTACTTTTTGAAAAGTAACATTGGGCTAGCGAACGGAGAATTACTAGATTTTATTACATTTGCTTCTAACTATCTGCCTCTCATTTTCTCTAAGGCGATAAGGTCGCCTTTGAACAGTTTTGTTTACATCAAGCAAGCGGATTTCCAGGGAACCCGTAGTTACACGCCAACTAGAGATACCATCAATGAAGAACATGGAATATTTGGCCAATATGGCGTTTAACTTTGATTTATCACTATCAATTAAATCTATCTTATTTAATATGTTATCATCAGTTACCGATAATACAGTTTGAATTATATAAATAGCGAATCTGTTACATTCTAACATTACTCCAAAACCAAGTTGAAAACAAGAGAGAACGCTATAGTCGGGTGCCCCGACTATCAGATACCCGTTACTCAGGTAAAGGGAGTGCGAGGGAGATGGAGATAGAAACTTTGATCACGCATAACTTTTTAACGAATGGTCCGATTTGAAAAATTTCTTCTACATTTCGATAGGTATTGATAAACACAATAAAACTGCATTTTTACTTTTCCGAAATATTTAAATTTTTAAAATCGTATATAAGCGATTGTGGGCGTTAAAGGGGGCGTGGCACCTTTTTGAAACAAACTTGCGCTGCGTAGGAACTCCTAGAATCTGCATGCAAAATGCCAATCTTCTAGCTTTTATAGTTTCCGAGATCTCAGCGTTCATACGGACAGACAGACAGACAGACGGACAGACAGACGGACAGACGGACAGACGGACATGGCTATATCGACTCGGCTAGTGACCCTGATCAAGAATATATATACTTTATATGGTCGGAAACGCTTCCTTCTAGCTGTTACATACTTTTGCACGAATACAATATACCCTTTTACTCTACGAGTAACGGGTATAAATAGCTTCTCCAATTATCATATCATATTTGAGGCATTTATTATCTACTACGTGAAACAGTAATTCAAAGTTAAATTCAAAAATTTGTACGGTAGACAAAATTTGCAAATTGCTTTTGACAATATTGTCGCCTATGCCTCTTAAAACTGCCAAATTATGGCGTCTTTTGCCAGCTAGCTTTTTGCTGATTGTTTGCTTTACTAAGGAACATTCGGAAACCGAATCAAAGAAAAATGGAAACCGCTCACCAAATTGTATGGCGGTCCCGTTTGGCTGAAAAACCGCACACATGTCCACTCTTCTCTCGTTGCTTCTATTCGTTGTTGCTGAACCCTTTGTACACACCGATGCTATGTGTCCAACGTTACCACATTTGAAACAGGTCACCGTTGATCTGCTGTTGTTGTGCACTGGTTTCGACTCGTTCCTCTCTTCTGCTTTTCTCTTTCGACACTCTATTGCCTTGTGTCCGATTTTTCCGCTACTATGGCATCTTATCGGCGTCTGCATTTTGAATCTCTTCTTCTCGGGGCCTTCATAGCGCTCCATGAATAATTCCTTGAATTGCACCCAGCTCATTCCAGAAAAACCAATTTGAGATAACCACTGCGACGCGCTTGCTGAGCGTCATCACCAAGGATGCACCTTCTTGCGAATGTTCACACAGAATCATGTTAGCAGTTTTGCACCATCCTGCTGCGTCGGCGTTAGCAGTTTCGGGATCAAAAGTTGGTAGCACTGCGGAAACTGTACGGGTGCCAGGCGCCGGCGTGGACTGTGCCGCTTTCAAGAGTTCTTCAATCACTCTATTTTGTGTTTCTAGAAGCGTGCGCCAGCTATTCTCCGAATTGTCTTGCAGGGGTGGTGATAAAGGAGATAAAGGGTCAGGTTCCTCGGCCATTATATATTAGGGTTTCTTTTAGTACACAGCGCAGCGAGCTGCAATGGTTTTTCTCAACACTCAATACTTTTGGTCTGTTCTCTCGGAAGGGTTAAGTCGAACTGCCCCGCTCTCCTTTGCTCATCTTACTCTTCATCATTGCGCCACGCTCAGCAGGGATTTTGCTGTCCTTCCCCACCGCGCTCTCACACTAAATCTCTCTCTCTTTCTGCAATCTTCTATGAACTTTATTTATACTGCATAACTTATACACTGAGAGACTTACAAATAATAATTAAATCTAAAACTTGAAATATAACTCCGACATATATATTCGTTAATTGAACATTATGTCGACCTTTTCAAAAGATCTGTTCGGAGCAGCCCGCCAGCGCCTAGTGTAGTGCGCATAGGTGTATGGCTGAACCTGTAGCGCTCTTGCGCTCTCCTCTTTATATTTGCCTTATCTCGCTAAGCTGTCGCGCTACCTATTCAGCGACTATATTTGTAAAACCCGAAGCCAGGCTTTTGGCTGCAGCAGTGCAGATTCGACTGGCAGAATAAACACGACACGTACATAAACTGATAAAATTAAAAAGCGTTATTATTACATAACATAAGGGGGCATTTTTGTTGCCTTCCCCCAAACATTTTGGTGACCCTGACGTGATCGCTGTTTTATTTTGCTGTTTTATTATTGGTTAATATCGTTTAAACAATATTTTTTGGTTTCGCTGTCGTTTGCGGGCATTCGGTCACAAACACACGGACTTACATACAAGTGCACACAGCTGGCCGTTTAAGTTTTTACATTTCGCGCTGTGAAAAAATCAAAACAGTGTTGTGCTGCAAATTATAAACAAAAGGTGAATAACATTTAGTGCATACATATACATAATTTCAAGTCCGCTGTTATAAGGCGGAACAACAACAACAAAGTTCCGTTGCGTTTTCGACGACGCTTGGGGCCGCGCATTTTTCCCGGCAAAAGTTAAAAGGTTATTCATCCCTCTTAACCGGTTTGGACATTTTTCTTTTATTTTTTTTTTGTGTGCGACTAAGAAATGGCTGCTCCAGAAAACGCGGTTCGGCCTCAAAATGATGCGCCAAATGGGATGGTGGGATGTCGACTACTCCAAATCATAAGTCTATCTTAGCCGCCATTGTCAAGGATACCACGGATCATTCTGAGGATGACGCACTTGCTGCCATAGTAAATCGATTTTGGGAAATTGAGGATTGTAATCCATCAAAGCCAGCACTGTTGCCTGAGGACTTGCAATGCGAGCAACTGTTCAAGGAAAAGTGCACTAGACTTGGGAATGGTCAATACTCTGTTCGTCTCTTATCCACTTCGGGATTCGAAAGTTTAGGTGATTCCTATTGCTTAGCTCGCCGTCGTTTTAGGAGTTTGGAAGCTAAGCTAGATAGAAACCCTGTTCTCAAAGCTCAGTATTCGGCTTTTCTCCAGGAGTTCATCAACTAAGGCCACATGTCTCTCGCACCAAAGGATCCAACAGTACCACAATTCTTCTTGCCACACCATTGTGTACATAAGCAGGAAAGTACGAGCACAAAGTTTCGGGTCGTCTTTGACGGGTCTGCTAGAACTACTTCTGGCAGCTCTCTGAACGACTTGCTTCTTGCAGGGCCAACAATTCAGCAAAAAATCTTTAACATTCTACTTCGCTTCCGATTTTTTAAGTTGCCCTCTGTGGAGACATCTGCAATATGTACCGCTGCGTGCGTGTGTCGCACCCGGATTACTTTTTGCAGTGTATTGTTTGGCGAGAGAAGTCCACGGATGAGTTGCGTGTTTACAAACTGAACACGGTGACTTATGGTACCAAGCCAGCTGCCTTTTTGGCTATAAGAGCCATGCATCAGCTCTCTTATGATGATGAGGATTCGTTTCCAATTGGAGCAAAAATTGTTCGTAGGGACTTCTACGTGGATGGTTTAATCTCTGGTGGCGAGTCAATTGAAGAGGTTAGGGAAATTCGTCGTCAGATGAAGGATCTATTGTCGCGAGGCAATTTTCCA